>JAJMDY010000101.1:0-19586 GCA_030573885.1 Tetrapisispora pingtungensis (nom. inval.) | reverse complement strand
TTAAGTTCCTGTCGAGATAGCTTCTAGAATGTTCCAAAAGTAATATTCTCAATTTAGATATAATTAATTGGATTTGTATTTTAATGGAATAGTAACTTCATATTTCTAGAAATCTCCAACAAAATGCTTTCAATTTTTCATTTCACATACATCTTTGAACTTTAATATAAGGGTACCGTATTAAAAATATTATCTTAAATTTTAAAGTTTTATTTTGGTAAATTCTATTTAAAATTCAATTTCTTGTGTAATATTGGCACTATGGCCGAGTGGTTAAGGCGACAGACTTGAAATCTGTTGGGCTCTGCCCGCGCATGTTCAAATCCTGCTGGTGTCGAATTTTTTTGACTCTTGAAAAATTTTCGAAATGAAAAAAAAGAATGATACCCAAAGGGGAAAATAAAAAGAAATAAGTGGAAGACATTCTTGAAAAATTAATTATGTCATATTTATAGGGAATTTTTTCGATATGAAAATTAAAGCTCATTACAAATGTAATCATTATAATGGTAATTAAAATACCGTTATTCCATTATGATATTTGCCACTTTCGATTACATTTTTTTATTCCTTAAACATATTTCATTTAAACTGAAAACAAAATAATATTTTTTTTTTAAATGAATCCATAAAAAAATACACATTTTATAGTAAAAGAAGTTAGCTCATAAATTTAGCAGTTAATCAAAATAAGAAGCTAAAAAAATATGTTAGAAGATGATGCTGGTGGTTTTATAAAACCAACGAGAATAACAAGAAGCAAACGAACAGCAGCGAAGAAAGTTAGCTATATAGAAATATCTGATAAAAGTGATGGTGAAACCGAAACCGATATCAAAGATGAGACTGATTCAGAATATGTTGCATCAGAAGAGAAAATTGTTGAAATAGTAGACTTAGATGAAAGCGATGATAATGCACCTTTGAATAATCATAAATCAAAAAATACGAAGAAGGTTAAAAAACCTGCAACGAAGAGAAAATCTAAATCGAAGAAGGAGAAAGGCCCAAAATTAACACCTTATGAACGTAATACATTGCGTCTTTATGAATTTCATCCAGAACTAAAAACGGTATTTGAAGATTTAAGAAATAACCCTAAATACGTACCAGTAAGAGCACAGCAACCAAATGGATTATCCATAAAACTTCTGCCGTTTCAATTAGAAGGTTTGCACTGGTTAATTCAACAAGAGGAAAATTCGCCGTATAATGGTGGTGTCTTAGCAGATGAAATGGGTATGGGTAAAACCATCCAAACCATATCATTATTAATGAATGACATTAAGAAAACGCCCACATTAGTCGTGGCTCCCACTGTAGCCTTGATGCAATGGAAGAATGAAATAGATCAACATACAAATAAAAAATTAAAGACTTATTTATATCATGGTGCTAATAGAACGACAAACATGACTGATTTGGCTGATTATGATGTAATTTTAACAACCTATTCAGTTTTGGAATCAGTTTATAGAAAACAGACTTATGGGTTCAGAAGAAAAAATGGTTTAGTAAAGGAAGCTTCCGTTCTCCACAGTTTACCCTTCTATAGAGTAATTTTGGATGAAGCTCATAATATTAAAGATAGAACCAGTAATACAGCAAAAGCGGTAAATGCAATCCAAACACAGAAGAGATGGTGTTTAAGTGGTACACCTTTGCAAAACAGAATTGGTGAGATGTATTCTTTGATTCGATTTTTAGATATCTATCCATTTACTAAGTACTTTTGTACAAAGTGTGATTGTAATTCTAAAGATTGGAAATTTTCAGATAACATGCATTGTGATAAATGTAACCATGTTGTAATGCAACATACAAATTTTTTTAACCATTTTATGTTAAAAAATATTCAGAAATATGGTGTAGAAGGGCCTGGTTTGGAAAGTTTCAATAATATTCAAACACTTTTAAAAAACATCATGTTAAGAAGGACTAAGGTGGAGAGGGCAGATGATTTAGGTCTACCACCAAGAATTATAACGATAAGGTCTGATTATTTTAATGAAGAAGAAAAGGATCTTTATCGTAGTCTGTACTCAGATGTGAAAAGAAAATATAACTCATATGTCGAACATGGTGTGGTATTGAATAACTATGCTAATATTTTTTCGTTAATTACTAGAATGAGACAATTAGCAGATCATCCGGATTTAGTTTTAAAAAGATTGACTGCAGACTCAGATTTACAAGGTGTAATTATATGTCAGCTATGTAATGATGAAGCAGAAGAACCTATTGAATCTAAGTGCCATCATAAATTTTGCAGATTGTGTATTCAAGAGTTTGTGGAATCGTATATGGAAAATTTATCATCTTTAACATGCCCTGTTTGTCATATTGGTTTAAGTATCGACTTATCACAACCATCACTTGAGTCCAATATGGAATCCTTCAAAAAGCAAAGTATTGTTAATAGACTAAACATGTCTGGTACATGGAAATCGTCTACAAAAATTGAAGCATTAGTGGAAGAATTATACAAATTAAAAAGTAATGTTAAAACTATTAAATCTATTGTATTTTCTCAATTTACAAGTATGTTAGATTTGGTAGAATGGAGACTACAAAAAGTAGGGTTTCAAACTGTGAAACTTCAAGGGAATATGTCACCAACTCAGAGAGATGAAACCATTAAATATTTCATGAATAATATTGAATGCGAAGTATTTTTGGTAAGTCTAAAAGCTGGTGGTGTTGCTTTGAACTTATGTGAAGCATCTCAAGTTTTTATTTTAGATCCATGGTGGAATCCAAGTGTTGAATGGCAAAGTGGTGACAGAGTTCATAGAATTGGACAATACAGGCCAGTTAAAATTACTAGATTTTGTATTGAAGATAGTATAGAATCTAGAATCATTGAGCTTCAAGAAAAGAAGGCTAACATGATCAACGCAACGATAAATCAAGACCAGACTGCTATTAATCGTTTAACTCCTGCTGATTTACAATTTTTGTTTAACAATTGATCACAATGGACTTTAATATGTCGTTCAATTTTTAGAACATAAGATTTATATACAAATTTAAGAAATACATAATAATAAATAGGTTAGATAGCAAACAATTTAAATAAAGGATAATGTTTATAAATACATAGATATCTATCTATCTAGTTAGAAGCGGCACTAGAACGTGCACCGGCACCAGATGATAATAGTTGGATTTGTTTCTCTGATATATTAATATTAGGAAGTGAGACACCCATATTTTCTGGAGGTGAATATATAAAATGAACTTTATTTAAAAAAGCGAAATAAATACCCATTTGATCCTCTGTCATACCAGCACCATGAGAAAAATCAACACCCGTCCACTTGATATTTTCTGTCAAGACTTTAATTGTATTAGTGTCATCTAATTCCGGAGCTTTAGTGTTAGAAGGTAAATCATCTAATACCATATGTAATAATGGGAATAAGGCGTTTTCATCACTTTTTTGTATTATAGCACTTTTTAAAGCTTGGCACCAATTTTCATAACTACAAACCTCAACTTCATAACCAAATTTATTCAATGAGAATAAATAATCTTTAAAAAGCATACGTGGATGACCTGTTACGTGCGAAACGGTCACACCAGAATCACTAGGAGGATTCAATGAAGATGCTGCAATTACACGTGCAACATGATCAACAGGAACCATATTAACAGTATTTTGAATATCTGGGATTTTACCCAATTGAACAGCACTTTTAACAAATCTTAATAAAAAGTCATCGGTATTTGAAAAACCATTTTTAGATTCACCAGTAACGTATCCAGGACGAACTATACAACCTCTTAGCCCTCTTCTACCGGCTTCTCTTACGATATATTCAGCAGCCCATTTCGTCTGGCCATAGCCACTTGTTAAACCAGTAGATGATCCCATTAATGAATCAGATTCCAAAATACCAGATTTACCTTCTAATACAAGTTTCTCAGATAAATTAAAATAATACTCTGTGTCCAGGACAGATGTTGAAGAAACAAATGTAAAATATTTTGGTTTGCCCAAGGTGGCTAAATTCATTACATTAATTGTTGAAATAACATTAGCATCCCTCATCTTATTATATGGAAATACCCAATGTACCAATGCACCATTGTGAATGATAATATCAATACTTTCTCCTAAAGAATTCCATTTTGAATCCCCTAAACCAAATTTATCAGCAGATAAATCTCCTAAAACAATTTCAATTTGACTTTCAAAGGTTTTATTCCAAGTTCCGTATATCAAACCAGCATTCTTTAATCTTTCCAATCCAGATTCCTTATCTTCTGCACGAACGTGTGCAAACACTTTAAAATTATAACCTTCAACATTGCGGTTTAATAAATCAGCTAAAATATAAGAGCCTAAAAACCCGGTAGCACCGGTTAAGAAAACATTTAAAGATAAAAGTTTGTTTTTAAAATTGAAAGCTGAAATATTTGATTTAGACAAATAAGATGATGGAAGGTGGCTGGCAAGTCTTTTAGCGTCGCTATAATAATCTACGGTATTATTTGCCAATGATTCGATATGTTTGGCAGACTTGATACTGTCAATAGCGTTTGCAAATTGTGAAATTGTTGGATTCTTGAAGATTGTATTCAGTGCAATTTCTAGATTTAACTTCTCTCTTAAGGCAAAAATCATACGTGTAGCCAAAATCGAATGACCACCTAGATCAAAAAATGAATCACTATTTGAGATGTTAACTGGTTTATTTGGCAGTAAAGATAGCCATAAATCACGAACAATTAGTTCAGTTTCTGTAAAATTCGAATTATTAATTGGTGAAGAAGATAATTCTGAAATGGTCTGTAATTGTTTTAAAGTGGGGTATTGTAATTTAGGTTTATCAAATTTACCATTTGGATTCAATGGAATCTTGTCTAATACCACAATTAAAGAAGGGATTGAATAATTTGCTAAAGATTTCTTCAAAAAAACTTTCAAATTTTTCGATAATAAATTATATCTTAACAAACTTTGAACAGTTGGATCAGAAGATGTACATTCTGGAATATCAGTAATGAATTCTTTTAATTCGTCCTTATCTATTCTAGCAGTCATAAATGTAATTAACGTTGGTTCATTATCTTGGTTTTTTCTAACTAATGTTACATTTTCTCTAACCAATGGGTGTTGTGAAATATGAGTATCAATTTCACCTAATTCAATTCTAAACCCACGAATTTTAACTTGATCATCAGCACGACCGCAACATTCACAATTACCATCAGGTAAGTAGCGACCCAAATCGCCTGTTCTATATAATCTATCTCTGATGCCAAACCAATATTTGTTCCATGGCTTGTTTGCAGTAGTGTCAGAATTAACCCAATGACTTTCTTCAACAAACCAATTGTTAACAAACTTCTCTTTATTTAATTCTGGTAAGCCTCTATAACCTTCAGCTAAACCACCAGCACGGACATAAATTTCCCCAACTTCACCAACGCCGCATAATTGAGTGCGGTCGTGTCTATTTACAACTAATAATTGAACATTCTTCATACCTTTACCTGCAGGCATAACTTCTTTCTTAGTTTTCAAAAACTTAGAATCTTCAGTGACCGATTTGACTTCGTAGTATGAGACAGCACGTTGAGTTTCAGTTGTTCCATACATATTAATGATGGTACAATTTTCGGCTAATGATTGTAATCGTAAACAATCTCTTTTAGTTAAAATATCACCGACGAAAAATGCATGATGCAAGTCTGGCATAGGTGCTACAGCCTGCGCAGTTAACAATTGGCCCATAGCAGGTGTTAAATGTGTAACCGTACATTTATTTTTATTCATCCATTCGGCTAATTTGCCTGGAGTACCGATGTCATCTTGAGTTGGTACGTATAATTTGGCACCCAAAAATAATGGAGTGAACATATCTCTTTGAATTGGATCATGAGCAATACCACTTAACATTGTGAAATGATCATTTTCAGACAGATTGAACCTTTGAGCCATCCAACTAAAATAGTATGCTAATGAAAAATGTCTTCCTAGGACACCCTTTGGAGTACCTTCAGAACCTGAAGTAAAGGATAAAGTTGGGTTTGAATCTGGACCAACTACAATACCAGTTCTTGTATCTTGTAAATGTGCTAAAGATTTTAAAGGATCATCATTGGAATTTAATTCACCTTCTATTACACCATTTTCTTGAATTGCAATAGAATTAATTCTTGAAATGACATCTAATTCGTCGTGAATATAGTTTTCTACCAAATCACTTAATATACCAGCAGATCTTATAACTATCAAACCTTTTGGTTTAGCAACCCCTAAATAAACAGTTTGCCTTTGTGGGGGATAAGCAGGATCAATTACAGAAAATGTAGCACCAGCTTTCAATACACCCATTACTGAGACCATTAAATCTACACCTCTTGAAGAATAAATCATTACAATATCTCCAATTTTGATTCCAGTTGAAATTAAATGATGTGCCACAATATTTGAAGCACGATTAATATCTTGATAAGTAAAAGATCTATTTACTATATCATTATTATTACCTGTTTCTATGACACAAGTTCTTTCAGGAAATTTTTCTGCATTATCTTGAAATATATCATGGATACAACCAACAAAACCACACCAATCTAAATTGCTTTTTGGGTCTGGTATAAACTTATTTGATAAATCAGTCAAAAGTGAAACTTTTGTAATGACTTGGGTTGGATTCACCAAAACTTCATTTAAAAAGTTTTTAAATTGAATTGATAAATTTTCAATTCTAAAATCATTAAATAATAAAGAATTATAATTAAATTCTAGTGATGAATTTTCTTGATTAAAATTAATCAATAAATCTAAATTTGTATACTTGAATTGATTTAAATTTAAATTAATTGCATTGTTTAAAAATGCAAATTTAAATAAATTTGGAAATAATTCTAAATCATTTTTTTCTTTAATCTTCTCACTAATTAAATCAAAAGAAATATTATCGGTAATTAATTTATTTAAATTTGAATTGATTTCATTATTTAAGAAATTGTATAATTCAGTAAAAGACCAATCTTTATTAATTAGAAATTTTAAAACTTTATTATCCTTAATATATAATACAATTTCTTCATCGCCAGTTAATCTATAAAAAATTGAAGACCAACAACTTAATAATAAAATATAAGTATCATTAAATACATTATTATTTATAAATTGCGTTAATAAAATTGATATATCAATTGAATAAGTTGATTGTTTAATAAATGGTTCGGATTTTGGTCTTAAAAAATCATTTGGTAAAACACTTAAAGTAGGATTCGATAAAGTTTCAATCCAATATTGTTCAGACATTTTTGTAGATTGATCTTGTATCTTTGTATATAATTGCGTGTCCATACAATGGAGTATTTATATTTAGCCAAGTGATATAGTTTATGACTAGAAAACGAAAAGATAGAAAACCAAATTTGATTACCTTTTATATATAACAATTGAAGCATCAAAAATGTAAAATACTAAAGAGTAATAATGACTAATCCCTTTAGATACAATTAATTCAATATTTGATTAAAAAAATTACGATGCAAAATACAATTACAAGTTTCAGCAATTGGGTTATGACTCAAGTGAAAAATTTCAATAGTACGTTATTACTTGCCATGTTACTATAAATTAGATCTGGATGAGTTACTATAGCATTATATTGCACCATAAGAGAAATGACTAACAAGCTATAATGTATTATAAAGCAGTATGCCATACAATAATTAGCAACACGAACATTTCAAATTAACCACTGGGAAAAATAATGTTAGAACATTACCATACATGCTCTACATATTACCATAATAGATCTCTATAAACATAAATTCCGATGGGTTTCTTTAATAATTATTACATGGATATAAATTTCCGTTACGTTTTTTAACATCGAAATTGAATTGGTAGCGAATGGTAGCAAATGGATAACATTGGTATATGATAAGAGCTTCATTCAGGGTAACTAGCATTTTTTGTTGATGGAATTTGGTTTTGTTGGTCACATGATATGTAGTTTAGGTGGACGGGTAACTATTTTAACAGGGTAACTATTTTACTTAAATTTTAAGAAATTTAGAAATTTCAAATTCTCTTACTAGAATAATAAGTGAAAAAATGTAATTATGGTTGAATTTTATTGTATTCTAAATATTATGTTTAGGTAAATAATATATTTATCCCACATTTATAATTAAATGAGATAATAGACACATACATTCATACATATATATATATACATAAAATAAGATATATCATATATTAATTTCACTACCATTTTCTTTATTAAGCTAATACTGTAATTGTGTGCTCACCAAATCTAATACACACAATTTTTCTTTCCATTACGCAATGTCACAAAGAAAACTGCAACAAGATATTGATAAATTATTGAAAAAAGTCAAAGAAGGTTTAGAAGACTATGATTTAATACATGATAAATTTCAATCCAGTGATCCTGATAATACTTCTTATAGAGAAAAATTAGAATCTGATTTAAAGAGAGAAGTTAAAAAATTGCAAAAACACAGAGATCAAATTAAAACATGGTTAAGTAAAGAAGATATAAAAGACAAATCTCAACAATTAATTGAAAGTAGAAGATTGATTGAAATTGATATGGAAAAATTTAAAACTATTGAGAAATTAATGAAAACAAAACAATTCTCTACTGAAGCTTTAAGTAACCCTGATAAATTCGATATTAATAATTTTAATAATAAAGAAATTGTGGAGTCGGAGGAATTTGAATTTATTAAAAAATCAATTGAAGAATTGCAAGTTCAATTGGAAAAATATGAAGTCATCAAAGATGATAAAAACATAGATTCAATTGAGTGTGAAAATAAAATTAATAGATTAGAATTCCATATATTAAATTTAGAAAATATTTTGAAATTATTTACTAATGAAGAAATTACAAAAGACCAAATTAATGAATTCAAAGAAGATATAAATTATTTTGTTGAAAATAATGAAGATCCGGATTTTATTGAATATGATACCATTTATGAGGATATGGGATGTGAAATTAAAAAACAATCAAATGATGAAAACAGCAATAGTAATGATGGTAATTTAACTTCAACAAGTACTGCGGTATCAAGCGTTACTAATACACCATCAAAGTCAAAAAAGGTTGATAAATTATCTCCAAAAAAGACAAAATCTTCAACGACTTTATTAAATGATTCCACAACATCAACTCAAACCAGAAACATTGATTTAATAACAAAAACAATTAAGAAAAAAGAATCTGTTTCGGAATCGAATAAAGAAAAAGAAATTGATCAAATTGATGAAAATATCAAATTCCCTGAAGATATGTCAGAAAAAATAGAAGAAATTATAGCTGCTGATATTGCAAATAATGAGGCATTCAATAATCCATTATTCAGTGATGAATTAAAATATTGGTTAAACGCTAAAAGAACATTAATGCAACCTTCAACAAAAATGTCTGATATTACTATACAACAGTTGGAATCATCTTTATTAAATTGTCCAGATTCATTGGATGCTGACACACCATCCTTTTATAGAAAGCCACTTTCATTACCTCATCCAACTTCTGTTTTCTTTCCAAATGAACCAATAAGATTTGTTTGTCCAATGGATGTCCAACCACAACAACGTTCAAATTCTGATATTCAAAAGAATCAAGATGAAAACTTAAATGAAAATCAAAATGAAATAAACAAAGATAATAATGGTGAAGAGGGTGTTGAAGTAAATGATATATATACAAGAACATCTTTAGCAAAGATTTTTAGAAAATTTGATTTGGATACCTTATTTTTCATTTTTTATCATTACCAAGGTACTTATGAACAATTTTTAGTGGCAAGAGAATTATCAAAATGCAGAAAATGGAAATATAACAAAGTGGATAGAAATTGGTATTTTAGAGAAGTTACTAAATCACCACCAGGCATGCCTCAAGCTGAAGAAGAAACTTGGAGATACTTTGATTATCAAAATAGTTGGTTGGCAAGACGTTGTAACAATGATTTCAAATATAACGAGGAAGAATTCGAAAAGTTATAGATAAAACATTATCATATTAAATAACATCAAAAATGTAAATATTTCTATAACTTTTTAGGCATCATTTGCATGTATAAATATCGAAGTTTAAGTTTCCTTAATTCGTCGAGTCTATAAAATAATTATCGCAAATTAATAATATTAAATACATCTGAACAATGAAAAAATATCAACAAAAAAAATAAGAATTCAACTTTTTTAAATACTGTTAATTTATTTTTTATTTAAAAATTATAACTATAAAACATGACTCGAAATTAAATACATAAGGTAACTTATAATTATAAATTTATTTATTCATTACAATTAGTGTGTTTCATTACACCTAAAATGGAGTGGTTAATGGAGAGACAATAGTCTTACCCTTGTAGAAAGCAACAGTCTTGGCAGCCTTTTCAGCAACAACTTCAGGAGTGAAACCGAAGTGCTTGAAGACTAATGGAGCTTTACCAGAAGCACCGAAAGTAGTCATACCAATGTGTTGGTGAGCGTATTTACCCCAACCGTTAACAGCTAAGACTTCAACAGATAAGATTGGAACACCATCTGGTAAGACAGACTTTCTGTATTCTTCTGGTTGTCTGTCAAAAGATAACCAATCTGGCATGGACACGACACGTGCCTTAATGTTTTGAGAGGCTAAAATCTTAGCTGCGTCAACAGATAAGGAAACTTCGGAACCAGTGGCAACGAAAATGATATCTGGGTTAGCAACATCTTGTAAAACGTAACCACCCTTAGAGGCCTTTTCAATAGAGGTACCAGCTAATTGTGGTAAGTTTTGTCTAGTTAAAGCAATAATAGATGGGGTAGATTTAGATTCAATGGCGACCTTGTAGGCAGCAGAAACTTCATTACCATCAGCTGGTCTCCAGACGTGTAAGTTTGGTAAAGATCTGAAGTGGGCTAAAGTTTCAATAGGTTGATGGGTTGGACCATCTTCACCAACACCAATAGAATCGTGGGTAGCGACCCAAACGATTGGGTGACCAGATAAAGCAGATAATCTAACGGCACCAGCAGCGTAAGAGACGAAGTTTAAGAAAGTACCGGAGTATGGCTTGAAACCAACACCGTAGGCAGAGATACCGTTTAAGATAGCACCCATAGCATGTTCTCTAATACCGTATCTAACATATCTACCTGAGTAGTCACCTAAACCAGAATTTGGTGGTTGGAAATCAACAGCACCCTTCCATCTGGTTAAATTAGATGGAGTTAAATCGGCAGAACCACCAATGATTTCTGGAACAGCAGAGTGAACACTGTCTAATAACATTTCAGATAATTTTCTGGTGGCTAAAGCAGAGTCCTTAGTGGTGTAAACTGGTAAGGAAGAATCCCAGTTAGCTGGTAATTCACCATTTAATCTTCTTTGGAATTCAGCACCTAATTCTGGGTACTTTTGTTTGTATTGAGCAAAAGTTTTGTCCCATTTGCTGTTAGATTCTAAACCTGGTTGAGCTAATTGAGTCTTGTATAAGTCGTAAACTTCTTGTGGAACAACAAACTTCTTCTTTGGATCGAAACCGAACTTTGTCTTCATTTGAGCAATATCATCGGCCTTTAATGGAGAACCGTGAACATCGTGGGTACCTTCATGTAAAGAACCGTAACCGATTGTAGTTTTGTTTTGGATTAAAGTTGGTTTGTTAGATTGTTTAGCTTGAGCAATAGCGTTGTAAATAGCATCTAAATCAGAATCACCATTTTCAACAGTTAGAATTTCCCAACCGTAAGCTTCGAATCTTTGTAAAACGTTTTCAGTGAAGGAAACATCGGTGTTACCATCGATGGTGATGCTGTTGTGATCGTAGATAGCAATTAAATTCTTTAATTGTAAATGACCAGCTAAAGAAGCGGCTTCAGAAGCAACACCTTCTTCTAAACAACCATCACCTAAGAAGACGTAAGTGTGATTATTAGATAATTCAAAACCTGGCTTGTTGTAGGTAGCAGCTAAGTTAGCTTGAGCAATAGCCATACCGACAGCATTGGAGATACCTTGACCTAATGGACCAGTAGTAACTTCAACACCTTCTAAATCGAATTCTGGATGACCTGGAGTCTTAGAACCTAATTGTCTGAATTGTTTTAAATCTTCAATTGTGTAGTTGTAACCAGCTAAATGTAATAAAGAATATAACATGGCAACAGCATGACCATTAGATAACACAAATCTATCTCTATTGCTGAATTCTGGGTTTTTTGGATTTAAATTCAAAAATTTAGTCCATAAAACGTGGGCAGCTGGAGACATACCTAATGGAGCACCTGGGTGACCTGAGTTAGCAGCATCAACAGTTTCAACAGCTAATAATCTTAAAGTGCTAACAGCTAATCTATCAATTTCAGTGAATTGAGACATTTTTATTTGATTTTTTATAAATATTAAATTAATAGGGGAGTTAAGGTTATTTTATAATTATTATAATAATTTTCTTTTGATATTAAAAAAATAAAAAAAAAGAAGATTGTAATAAAATATTTATAGAATTACCTAATTGTTTTTTTTCAATCTGTAATAAGAATTGAAAACACCAAATAAAGAGTACAACCGAAAGCAAGATAATAATAAATATTCAATTGAATCAGTTTATTTTATGATAAAAGTAGATAGTTATAAAGTTGCTTTATATATATATAATAAATTGGAAAAAAAAAAGAAAAAAAAGAGATATATAGAACAAGGGAGATTTTATTTACTAATATTTTTCAAAAAAAGAAAGAAAAAATAAATTGATTCGGTATAATTAAGCAATTTTAGTAAGATTTCTTATTAATAGAAATTTAAATACTAGATTCCTAATTTTTCCAATTGCTCATTATAATGATCTCATACTTAAAGGTAACTTTAACTATATTGCATAAAAAACTAATAATAATAAATTTATTAAGTGCATATTATAATATCTCAAAATAAGTAGATTTCAATGTAACAAAGAAGTAGCAATTCTGAACTTAAGTGTGTAACTTGTTTTTTTAATTTTTTAATTGCTAGTAATAAAAAAATAAAAAAAAATATCTTAAATTGTAATTAATTACATTAAATCTGCTGGTAGTAGACATTGCATGCTTAAACTGTAAAATTAATTACTTCGAAATAATAATTTTTAGTAGTATACAATATGAAAATAATAACCAAAAAGAAAGAAGTTCCGGAGAAACAATTACCATTGCTCTTATTAATTTCCAATTCCAAATTCACGTTAATGTATGGTAATTTTGATTGTTTCATTTTTTCATTAACGTGTAGGAAGGTTTCGTTAAAACGTTGACAATTGTGGTAGGAAGAAAAATAATATGTGAAAAAAAAATACTCGCCTATTCAGAGTTTACTTTCGGCGGTAAATTAAAATTAAATCAATTTCGAAAAAAAAAATAAAAGTAATTACTTTATGTAGGGATATATGTCTGGTTTTCTCTTTGTTTGGTTTTTTTTCTGTTGGTAAGTGTGTTAACATATTTGATTAACGGTGATTTCTCGCGCTAGGTGAACTTGTTAATTAACACATCATTTCGTATAAGATAATATAATAATAAGCGATATCGGTCTCATAACTACTACTTTTTTAGCTTTTCTAGATTGTCCCGAAATTATTACCGAAAGCACTTTTTTATTCACTATATTTTGAGCCAGTAGTTAATATTACATTATGTGTAGGTTAAAAAGCCATTAATTTAGTTATCATGTGCTTGATTTTCGATTTATTTATCTTGTGACTTTTTATTGTATTTTATTGTGTGTTCCTCTGGTATAATGCTTTTTATAATGCCGTTTTGGACCTAAATGGTATTTATGATTCGGTATTATAATGGTGATGCTATTATGTCCGTGATTTAATTTTCTGTTTTCTTAATATGTGTTTTTTTATACATTATTAAAAAGTAACGATTCTAAAATATTATCGTTTACCATTTACGTAGGTCTTAATTACGTAAATATATATTTGTAACTCCATATTATTCGAGTTAGGTATTTCCAATCTCATGCATTTGTTATGTTTAAGAAGTTGAAAGAATTCAATGGTATCATGACCAAGAAAAAAAATGTCAAATTAGTTACTACGTGGAATTGAATCTTCTTTTCATTTTTTGATATAATAATATGAATTAAAGTGTTATTTAGAATTATATATGTGTTTTTTGTGATTAGTATGTTTGATAGTGTTAGATTATTTTTAAAAAGAAAAAAATAAATGCATGAATGTTTTATATGAATGTTGTTGTTTTTTGTATTTTATTATTACATATCCTCAAAATCTAATGTAATATCAAGTTCAGTACCTGTATTATTTTTCATAGTTGTGACATTAGAATTATTGTTGTTTTTTATTGTTGTTTCAGTTTCTTGTAATGATCTAGTCGATGTTGTTGGAAGATCTCCTGCACCCTGTAACTCACTAACTTCTGGAAATGATAATGTAGCGTTTTCTGTTTGTGTCGTTTGTTCGTCGTTGTTTAAATCAACTAACCTTGGTTTGGCTCTGATCGCTGTGGTTAATTGATCCTTAGATGCATTATTGTTATTTAATTTTTCTCTTGACAAATTATTCGGTAGAATCTTATCTTTATCACCCATATCAATAACACTAAAATTATCTCCTTCTTCATTATCATTACCAAAAATAGATGAACCTAATGTGATATGTGACTTAACATCATCTCTTACAGTCGCTTTATTACTTAATGAATGCATTACTCTTCTTTGTGGATCCAAATTTGTTACACCGGGTATATATGCAATAGGTAAAAGATTAGAAGCTTTTGTGTTGATTGTAGAAGAACTACTTCTATTACCTGGTTGCAGTAATCCAGAACTATGAACATCATTTATGATTGAAACTATTTCACTTTTGTCATTCTCATGATTGTTATTATGAATACTTGGTTTATTAAGACGACCTCTTTTAGTATTTTTGGGAAATTCGATTAGATCAGGGACTGTATCTTTCATTTCAACAAGATCGTCTTCATAAAATCCATTCTCAAGATCATCATCAATATCATCGAATTCATCATCATCAAGATCTGCATCATACATATCTTGAAGACCATCTTCAAAGTCAGTATGTAGTAATCCACCGAAAGAATTATCCTCATTTTTATTTAGTTTTTCATCTCTTCTTATTTTCCAATATTTTGTGTAAAAAAAATACAATGCAATGCCCAAGAATAGTAGTACACCACCGACAACAGAACCTACAACTGCACCCGCAATTTTACCACTACTTAAACTGGAATTATTAGTTTGTGTGCTTGTTGAATTTGATACTGATGTAGAATTAGATGTGAGTGCACAATATGTTGTTGGACACTCATAACATGTCAAGGCGGTTAGCACACAGTAGTAACCCTCTTCACAATCGGGACATGTTACATCTCCCGAACATACGACACAACCATCTGTTGAACTTGATGTTGATGAAGCAGCAGTCGAAGATGCTACAACCGACTCAACACTTGAAACTGATGCAATGAGTGACATATTTTTGCTCAAGTTAATTTTCTATTGGATATTATTTATTAAACTGATGAACCTTTTTGTGCTGTTCTCTCTAACTTAGAACTTTTATTTTAGTTTCTGTAAAATGGTATGGTTTTATGATGACAGTTACTTACTAACGCATTAGTCGTTCGCAATCAATAAATTAATTTTTTAGTTAGTATGAATTAGACTTTAATACGAAAATATAACAAATCTACCTTATGATGATGGCAAGTTATTTGTCCTATAATGGTAATTAGTTCTTAATAGTTAATACAGGAATTGTTGAACTAAAAGTAATGTAAAAAAATGATTTATAAATGAACGACTTATACTATGTTGCTTTCCTTAAGGAGGTATGTCAAAAAAAGAATACAACGATAGCTTTTGACATATTTATTTTATAGTTGTTTCAATAAATGTGATTTAAAATATTGATTAAAGTTACCTATTTAAATTAAATCTACTAAGAATTCCATGCGTTGAATTTTCTTCTACTGAAACTTTTGTTTCAAAAAATTTTCGATTCCAAGAATGAAAGTAAAAAATAAACGTAACTCCGATACGGGGAGTCGAACCCCGGTCTCCACGGTGAAAGCGTGATGTGATAGCCGTTACACTATATCGGATTATTATCTTGAAATTTGAAGATTAAAATCTCTTTATGATTTTAGACTGTTATAAGCAATCTATTTTTTATCTAATACCGCACACATTTTACTCATTATCGAAAAACAATTTAAGTATAAAGTTTTCCTTATATATATATAAAATTGAATTATCATTTAAAACTGGCTAAAGTATTAAAATAATAATTATATTTATTAAAATTAACTAAAAGTATATTAACAATCTTTTTACAATATTATAAGAAATAATCTCAGTCATTTGGATATTACGCTAAATTTGCCCTCAGCCTCTTCTTCATGTTCCAATTACGGTGCTTTAAAGAATCCTTTGATTCATTGTAGTTAGCATTTTCATTGCCTAAATTGGTTTTTAAATTCTTCCAGCTTTCAAAAGACGAGTTTGCATCTTGTAATTTTTGTTTTAATCTATTTTTTGCAGTTTCTAACAATGTTATTTTTGAATCTGAGAGCATGCTCTCGCATTCTTCATTATTATATTTAACTTGGCTTTTAAAAAACAAAGGTGTAGCCAAATTAATAGTGCCCAGGCTACTTTTATCTTCAGCGTCATATGCGCTGGTGCTCAAACTTATTTGCACAAGAGGGGTCAAAACCTTGTAATTTGAATTTGATGGTAATGAATTATGTGAATAAATTTCACTGTCAATACTCTGTGGGTTTGAAGAAATTTTTGACAAATTGTTCATGATTTTAGTACTTATAAGATTGGTGGGGAGGGGATTAGTATTTAACACGTTGTTTTTATTCTTTGAGGTAATATCACTTAGGTTACTAGTTTCAGCATCGGAAATTTGTTTATTATTTACTTGAGTTGGCGCTGCTGCTTTGGTTTCTGTATTTTCTTCATCTTTAACGTTATTTCCGTCATTGGAAATAGCATCATTATCTACTTTAAATTCTTCATTGGTATCATTCTCAGCTGTATTGACGTTCATAATTATTCGAAACCGTTCTTTACTTTTTTTTATCCAAGATTTGAATCTATAACTTAATTGATTATTTTTAACTTTCAAAATGTTTATGTTATCAATTAAATCTTTTTTGATATTTTCATCTTCTAATTCAATAATTGGTTTAACTTTTCTTTCATTTTTTTTGCCTATTATTAATAAATCATCAATAGTAGATTGTAATCTTTCTAATTCTTGATTGACTAAAAGATGTCGGTTTTCTAAAATGTCATTAATTTTATTAGTTTCCTTAAATAATTTATTCAACTCAATTTCATATTTATCATAAGAAAAAGGGTTTTTCTTTTTTTTTAATAAATAATCAACTTGAATATCAGTAACATCATTCAATCTAGCAATTTGGTCACTCATATATTTACTATTGTAGTACTTCATATTCTTCAAATTATGATATAAAAATTAAATGACGTTTACGATACTGAATTTACATATATATATTTATATATACGTAGATTGTATCAATTGCATATAATAAATATAAAACAAAGCCTGACACAAAACTAATACCTAAGAGTAACAATTTCATTGCAAAAATAAACACAAAATTTTTTTAAAGGAAGTATTTATATATGTATTAAGAAGTCAATTTATTTAATGTACCAGAAGAAAAAAAAGAAGGGGGGTAGTTGGTTGGCCCATCTACATAAAGCAGTAATTCTAAAATAAATTATTAAATAGTTACCTCTAATCATGTATTAATAATGTTTATATTCTCAAATTTGAAAACCTTTGAAAATATACTTAAATTTGTGACGCTGACGTTAAATCTTGAGGAGCTACAATAATCTACAAATTGGGTATTTTCGGGTAAAAAAATCTCAGATGCAACTAAAGATAAGTAAACCTCAAATGATTCCCATGAAATAAATTGGAAAAATAGGCAAATTAGGACTGTTTACAAAAATACAATTTGCGTTACATTACACCCATACATTAAATCAATAATTTCAAATATTCTCACTTTTTTCAAATTTTGCTTTTTTATAATTCTCAACAAAACTTTCGAAATGAAATATTTATAATCATCTGTACCAAAACTACGGAAGAGAAAACCAAGAGTAAGCAAACATTAATATGAAAGAATTTTCGTAGAGTTGTGCGGTACCAGTGATAAACAAAAAAAATTACTAGAATAAAAAAATTTAAAAATTCTATTGAAAGTATAAGCAACGTACAAAATACTGGTAAAAACAAGGAAAATCTAAAAACAAGTAATAAAAAACTAACTTTATAAAACCATTTGAGATGAATAACCGTACCAAATCATGAAGTAAAAGACAAAAATATATTATTTTATTTTTCATCTTCCCACCTGATTTTTTGCAGAACAACACATGTTCACAGGATCTGCTTTTGTAGTTAGTTCAATTTAAATTAATGTAAACCAACTGTGGGACTTTAGTGAAACATATAACAAACACTTCTACAAAAAACAACTTTAACACAATAGTTAAAAACAAGTAATCACTTTTCTCCCACACAAACAAATTTGCAATTTTTTTCTTTTTATTTTGAATAATTTAAACGCTTGTCTGGTATCCTCTGGGAACAATTACAAAAAAGGAAGTATATCAACATATAAAACCCCTCTTTAAAGAAAGCAAAAGCTAAATGTAAACATTTTCGGTAGGGTGTAGTATGACAGGACTTTAAAAAAAATAAACCAGCAGATTTGGTTTTTAAATTACTGAAAACCAAACAATATGCACAACCCAGTGCAAATTTAACATACAACAAACTATTTTTGGTTGAGAAAAATTGGTATACTATAATAAAATTATTATTTAAATTAAATTCAAAAAATTATACCTAATCAAGTGAAGAAAAAAAAAGTAAAAACGTTAATTATGCTGGCTAGTAGTAAGATTTCGTAGTGTGCAGCTCATCGGAAAATATAATAACAATAAAAAATTTTCTTTTCTTTATCCTCTTTTTTATGCTGGCAATTCGTCAAATACAGATATGTAAGTGTACGGAAAAGAAACTAATCATCAAAGCTTTTACTAAAAACATCTGAAAAAACTTTTCTTTTTCTTTTTCCTTTTCCTTTTCTTTTTCTTGAAACTAATATTAGCATATGAAATAAAAAAAATTTTCACTTCATTAAAAAAATTTTTCGATGACCTAAATATTTACAACTTATAAATACAACATATTTTTTTATTATAAAATTAAATTAGATATCTAGTTTCTTTCCAATTTGTTATACAATTATTATTTATTTTAACCACATTATTTTCAACTCTTCTATATATTTCTTTCTATTCCGCATTTTCTTTCAAATTTCCTTACTTTCATTCTTGAAATAAAAAGGTATACATAATCTAACACAATCAAAATGGGTAAAGAAAAGTCTCACATTAACGTTGTCGTCATTGGTCACGTCGATTCTGGTAAATCTACTACCACCGGTCACTTAATCTACAAGTGTGGTGGTATTGACAAGAGAACCATCG
>JAJMDY010000100.1:0-20131 GCA_030573885.1 Tetrapisispora pingtungensis (nom. inval.) | reverse complement strand
TTAATGAAAACTATCATTTTTGAATAAATTAAGTTCCTGTCGAAATAGCTTCTAGAATGTTCCAAAAGTAATATTCTCAATTTAGATATAATTAATTGGATTTGTATTTTAATGGAATAGTGACTTCATATTTCTAGAAATCTTCAACAAAATCATGAATACATCTATCCAGAAAATAAATTCTAGATTTTGTACATTAATATATTTTATATAATTTGATAAAGAGGCCAAGGAATTGTACTGTAATACTATAACCTCTAATATGAATAATAAATTAAATATTAAATCAAACACTACTGCTACTAAAGCAGCATCTACTTCTACCATTGTCTCCGACTTTCAATATGTCGTAGTCATGTTAAAACATTGTCGATTCAATTGATGTTTCAGATTTAATTCAATTATTTCCTAATTAAGAGTTCTAAATTCTTCAATAATTTTCACAACTCGTTAGGGTTTCTTGTATTAATATCGTTAACTTAAGTGAGATTGTTTATAGTTTATTACAAGTACGCAATTAATTAGCGCAAGTGGTTTAGTGGTAAAATCCAACGTTGCCATCGTTGGGCCCCCGGTTCGATTCCGGGCTTGCGCATTTACTATTTTTAACAAAATAGTATAAAGGGTTTTTTATTATTTTTATTAACTTAATTATTTTAAGTTCTTTAAATTCGATCAATGCAATACTTTTAGCATTTAAAATAACATTTTATTTTATTTAAAATAATATTTCTACTCTGAAAACCCATCAAATTAAAAATTATGTATAAATTTTTATTTTTGTCAGATTTAATAGTTAAGAAACTAATCTTTATTCTTAGATTTGTCTAAACATTCAAATTTAATAAAAATAAAACATTATTTGAAGATGAGGTGTAGCATAAGAATCAAAATCAGATGCAGAATAACTGTCATACTTTTTTAAAAAAATAATGATTATGTAAAAGCAGTAAGAAATCATCTTCGACACTTTCTTTTTTTAGTCATTTATTGAACTTACCTCATAACGGGATATATTCAATATTATTAAGTATGTTAATTTTTTCTCTCTATCTCTCTCGAAAAGACAATAAAGGTAATAGAAAATTTCTGTAAATAATGGAATACGAAGAAATAGTATGAAAAAAGGTGTTTAATAAAAAACCGTCAAGTGTCGAACATAAAACTTATAAAAACAATAAAGCAATTTGACAAATCTTTCGAAAAACTAATAATTTGATATTTAATTTTTAATGTAATGAAATGAAATGGGTTTGATATTCTTTTCTTTTTTAATTTAGATAAGATCTAGAATAAATCTAATTTTTAGGTAAGGAATCGGATTTAAGTAATAATCCACACAATACTTTCGGAGTCTACCCTAATTTATATACGTATACATACATTTATATATATAAATAAATGTATAACTAATTGAAGTATTTTCCATTTTCAGTGTTCTCTTTTCTTTTTATAACTACAACAGTATATTCATTAAATAATCTAAAAAGGGTAAATTAATAAAATATTAATTAAGTTTTTTTTGATTATAATTCATTTTTATTTCGAAACAAAAATCAGAACTGATTTCCTGCATTAATAAATTTAATCACTCGCTTAATTATTTATTGGAATTTTTAACTACTATTCATCAACTGTCAACTACAAAAATGTTAACTACTTTTAAGTATGTAATAGAAATGTTTTTAATTTATTGCAAAGAACAAACAATTAAATGATTTCATTGTTAATACATAATTCTTTAGTACTTGTTTATCGTTTAATATTACTAAAATTACTATCATTCTCTCGTCAGCTTATGACTGTACGAAAAAACTCAACACAAAAATTACAATATTTTGAGTAATTTTAAAAACAAAACAAGCCAAAAAAACCAAAAAATAACAGATCCGTCTTCTACACGTATCAACTACATAATTTCTCCTTAATCATAGGTGGAAACTGATTAAATTACCCGCCAGCGGTTGAGGTTTCTATTGAAAAAAGTTAGAATAAATTAATATTATTATTCTTTGTAAGAAATCCTCATACGTACATTCAAATCTAGAACAAAGTATGATTTGCCTATGCATTTTAAAGTGTGAATTTAACTACAAGTCATTTTTTGATAACAAATTATGTCTGACAATAAAGAATTATAAAAAATATATGTGAATGTGGGCCGTTAATTATTAGCGGTTAATTAATAGCAATGAATAAACAAACATAAACGCAAACATACACATATACACATGCATATACATATATACAACCTAAATCATAGTCATTAACAGTATAGAATATTCATGTCCAATTAAGCTCCAAAGGAAAAAAAGAGAGATATTTTCAGCTAAATATGTATATTAATATGTACATACATATTTGATATATGTGTGTATGTATGAATGTACTTGTGCACACATCAATTTTATTTTTTGATTTGATTTCAACAGTTCTTTGTTGTGTGTTTTATAATTAATTTGTGATTTTTCATCTTGCTTGGAAAGATATCTGGTCAGTTCAGATATTAATTTTATAAAATTAGGTGTTACTTTCATACTTGTACCCATGCATTTTATCTTTTTTGCTTTTTCCAGAGAATTTTACTTATTGCATTCTATTATTTACCAACATATTATTATTTGTGTATGTGGCTTCTGTTGAAATTAATTTGATTATGAAAAAAAGATTTCCTAAAAAAATAAATTAATAGCTTTCTCTCTTTCTTTTCTTTTCTCTGCAGACGGGTCCTACATGGATCATACTCTGATTTCACAATACTTAACACAAACATATTCATAAACAGATTCCTTTCTTAACATTATAATTTAATAATTTCATTTGTATTGTCTTCAATCCTTACAAATTCATATAATTTCCTATAATAGAACTATCCTAATTGACTTATTTTAAATTTATTATTAATTTTGTTGTTAAAAAAGCAGTGAAAATGACTGAGAACCTTTTGAAACTAAAACAAACTTCTGTAAATTTGTAGAAGACACCACAGTAAAAATATATTATTAAAACTAGTATTGGATTACAAGATACTACCGTACCAATCCACAAAATTAACTTTTTCAAAGGTAATATCGATGCAGTAATACAGTTAATTACAACGCAAAAAAATACACATTTATATATATCCTCCGCTGTTGTGCGGTTTCTTTTAGTTACCCTTCAATTTTGTTTGTTATTATTGCTATTGTTTTATTAACAATAGCAATAATAACAAATTAACCCTCTCGTGTTTTCTTACACAACATAATAATTTTGTAACAAATGTCCGCAACAATACAACAACTTATTCACATTCATTTTATTTTGGTAAATTCAAGAAAAAAAAGATGGATTCTTGTACTGAACATATGCTGCAAGGTGTTTTGAAAAATGAAAAAGAAACAAATAAAGCTACTTTTTCATTAATTTTTTGAAAGAAAAATTAAAATTAAAACATTCACTATTTAGAACAGTTCTACCTCAGTTTCTGCGACTTCTTCATGAATAAATTATATTTAATAACACAAATATCTATCTATTTTATTACGTTTGCTTATTCCGTTCAATATAGTGAGATGATTAAATTGGGAAATATTTAACGAAACAGGAAATCACACTACTACGCATTTTATTATATGTTCTCGGTTATTGCTGGAATTTCAAACCAAAAAAATAATTTAATTTATCTTTCTTTTTTTTGGTTTGAAAAACTTACTATTTCGTATTTATTTTGTTAATTTTTTTTCTTTATTTGATACATTTAATAACAATAGCAATTACAACAACAATAACAAAAATAAAGCTGGAATTCGTGGAAAACTAACGTATTCCGATAGAAGATTTAACTTAAATACAATTACATTTTTTAAAATTGATTATTTAATAATTTCAAAGTACGCTATCACTTCACAATCAATTTTCTTTTTTTTTTTTTTTTTTTTTTTGTCTAGTATAGTGTCTTTTTTTTAATGGTAAGATAGGTAACAAAGTAGTTTAATTATTAGTTATTATAAATATATATTATTGTAAACATATCAAAATAATAATAGGAAAATAACTTCTATTAGAAAAGTAAGCAATCACAATTAGGAAGTAACAGAAGCCGTACTACATATCCGAAAATTATTATCGTTTCGAGAATATTGAAATTTTGAAATATTAATAGCTTTTATTTTTTTTTTGATTATTTTTTATATTTTCTTGTTTTTTTTGGAAATTTTATATAAGTAATCCAAATTAGTATTCGATTATTTTTAATTTCACTCTAGAAGATAATATTGATATAGTAATAACTCCAATAACAATAAAAATAGCAAAGACAAAGACAAGGAAGATAAATATAATAATAATACTATTATTATCTGATATTCGAAATACAAATTTAATTATTTAATTACAATACTTTTTTTAAATTTGTTCCCAGGTAGAGAGAGAAAGAGACAGAGGAAAAGAAACAAAACATATTTCCAACTACAACAAGAGAAATAATTTTTATACTTTTATTATAATGGTTTTAATTAATGGTATAAAATATGCATGTGAAAGATGTATAAGAGGTCATAGAGTAACAACATGTACGCACACAGACCAACCTCTAATGATGATTAAACCAAAAGGTAGACCTTCAACTACATGTGATCTATGCAAAGAATTACGAAAAAATAAAAGAATTGTAGATAAATTATTGAAAGAAGGTAAAAAATGTACATGTGGTAGGTTAGAGAAAAGAATAGAACAACAGAAATTAAAAGATGAAGCAAAAGCAAGAGCAAAAGAATTAAAGAAAAAAAATAAATTATCAAAAAGTTTGAGTAAATCAAATAGTAAAATTGATTTGTTAAAACAACAAAATAATTCTAGCAGTAATTTTATGGAAAATCAATTTTATACGGGTTCAAATTCTTATATCTCAGAGAGAAGAGCGTCTGAACTTTCGATGAATAGTTTTTCATCAAATACTAATTTAAATGGTAAATCAATTTCTTTAATTAATAATCAAAGTTTACTAGGTGGTGATTCAAGCATACATTCCTACAGTGATGTAAGTAGCATAAATTCACCAACTTCAATAGATGGCACTGATAGTTTCATCAATGGTTTCACAAATAGTAATCCAAATAATTTTATAAGTCATAACTCAAACTTATTTAACAAAAATTATTCAGATTCTCACTCTAATTTATTTAACTCATTTAATTCAAATAATTATTTGGATTCAAATGTAAATAACAATTCTAGTCCACAAAACATCACTAATAGCAACAATAGTAACAATTATAATATTTCATCACCAGTAAGCACCAGTGGTAAGATAAAAAAAGATTATCACAGAGTTGGTTCCATGGCATCAATATCGTCATTACAATCTCAACATTATTTAGAACAAAGTTTTTCATCTCCACAATCACCATCTTTCTACAATACAGCACATATTCCAAATCACCTGCTAGTAAATTCACAGACTGGCCAAAAGGATAATACAGTTAATACAATCTCATCAAATTTAGATGATATATCGCCTTCTTGGTTAAATGGAATTAGTAGCACTGACTTTAAAGAACTTAATAATAATACTACAGACAATAATGAAAATGATAATAACAATACTGATGATAAAATTATAGATAATAATAGTTATGAAAATTCGAGAGTTAGACAAGGAGAAAGTTTTGAAGGTAGTAATGGACTATTAGATTCCATAATGAATTCGTCAACTTTACAAGGAATAACTAGAGCATCATTTTTATTACAACAAGATGAGAAAAATAATGAAGATGTAAATGACCTCGTAAATTCTGCAGCAAAAGTCGAAACAAATGATAGTTCACTATTAAGTTATGGTCTTGATACAAATATATCCAATAACGAAACTACTTTGGAAAAGATAACAAGTGCACAAAATAAATTGAACAACATGAATACATCAAATAATATATCAAATGGTGTAGATGTTTTATCGTTGACACCAGGTCTTTTAGATGTTGATACAAACAACAATTTTACTAGTAATAGTTCTTTACAAAATACTGATATTAGTACGAATGCATTTAATCAACAATTAAATCACATGGGTACATCAAAGAATGATAAATTTCAATCAACACAAGATCCTATAATCAAATCTGAAAACTATGTGATGTCATTAGATTCTGAAAATAATGATTCAACAAAACCAATATCGAGCGCATATTCTAACTATACTAATAACAATATATTGTTAGGTATTAACAACAATCTAGAAAATCCAGAAAATTATCAAGGTTTTTCAATTGATAATAATATAAATATTCCAAATGACCCACTCAATAATTCAAATCAATTCGGAAGTGAAAATATATTAAAAGATAAAATATTTTTAAACAATCCGATTAACACAGATCTTGACCAATTAATGATGCAAAATATTGTCAAGTCAGAAAATGATGAATCCTTTACTTAATGAAAAAAAAATGTATATATAAAATTACAACTTTTTGTTTATTAACCAAATGAGTCTATAAATTAATCTCGATAATGATTTTATCTCATATAATGCCTTAATATAAATATATATTTAAATAGAAATATACACCAATCAATGAGATATATATTGGAATGCATAACTAACATCATTATGGTTGAATTCATCACGCAATAGATGATCGTTTGTTTTTTCTAATGCTTTGTGATCCAAATGATTCCAAGATGTAGCATCACCATATAACATAGTTGGTGATTTTATTCTTTGCTTACCAAGTTTATCACAACGTTTACAACCGTAAGTTTCGTGGGTATCACATATTGTTTTTTCATTCAATTGGAATAATTGTTTTAGGTTATCACTACTGAAGAGTCTTTCTACGTCTTCTTTTTCATCGACAACACAAGAACTTAAACTCATCTTCATCGATTGTCTTTGGAAAACTTTTTCTTCAATAGTACCAGTAGAAATAAATCTATAAATAAAACAATCTTTCTTTTGACCATCTCTCCATACACGCGCCAAAGCTTGTTGGTCTGAGGCTGGATTCCAATCTGGATCCATTAAAATTAGTCTATTTGCACCAATTAAATTAATACCACAACCACCGGCTTTTGAACTCAATAAAAAAATAAATTCTTGACCATCTGGTGAATTAAACCTGTCGACCAATTTTTGTCTTTTGTTAATGTTCATTGTACCGTCTAGTCTAACGACACCGTATTGTTTTCTTCTACATAATTTTTCAATTAAGTCTAATGTTTGGGTATAGTTGGAAATTAGCACAATTTTATCATTAGATTCAGTATTAATTTTATGCAAAAATCTTTCTAAAATAGCAAATTTACCTGAATAAGCTATTTGCACATCTCTGCTCTTAGAAGAATTCGAAATATTATAATCATCTGGAATGACCAATGAGTTATCAAGATTATCTAATTCGTCTTCTAAATTTATTAAATCAGGATGGTTACATAGCTTTTTCAATAAACCAATTGATTTTAACATTGAGGTACCACCCTTTTTTGAATTTTTTAGTGCATCTGAAACTTCTTTTGTTTTAATGATGCTTCTGTATAAATCTTTTTGAAATGGTCTTAAATTAACAAAAATAACGTGTTCATATTTACAAGGTAAATATTTGGATAAAATATCATTAGTACGCCTGATAATAAACTTGGAAACAATTTGCGACAGTTTTTGAAGTTGTTTTTCACCTTTTTTTATTTCTTTATCACTAGCACCAGCATCACGTCCATTCAAAATTGGAATTTCAAAGTTTCTTCTAAATTCTGATCTCGTACCTAATAAACCAGGATTAGAAAAGTTTAATAAAGCAAAATATTCTGATAAATCATTTTGAATTGGTGTACCAGATAAAATAACTCTTCTTGGACAATCAATACTATTTAATGCTGTAAAAGTTAATGAGTCACCATTTTTTAATCTATGACCTTCATCTGCCAACATTAAACCGACCCTACAGCCTTGTAATTGGTCAACATTTCTACGCAAAGTTTCATACGATATAATTAGTACCGGCTTAACGATATTTCTACCTTTAGCTTGAGCCCATGCTTTGACTGCTTGAGCTACTGTTGAATTACCACCATTTGCCAACGAAGACTTTTTACCGTCGATTGCTAATGGTGTCAGCGTACCTGGTCCTAACCATTTAACTAATTCGTTTGCCCAATTATTAACCAGAGATGATGGACAAACAATGATACATTTATCAATCAATCTTTTACCTCTTGGGCCTTGTTTAAGTAGTGTCCACATAAGAGTAATACATTGTAAAGTTTTACCTAAACCCATTTCGTCTGCCATAATGGAACCATATGCACCAATATTTTTTAATCTCTCAATTTCAATAGTTTCTTTAACAGGAGTTAACTTATCGTCCTTCTTTTTATCATTTTTATCATTTTTATCATCTTGATCCTTCATTTCAATATCTTTATCTTCAATTTCAGTTATTTTTTTCTCAGCATCTTCATCAATACCTGCTATTGCTGTTAATTCCAATACTTCCTTTTCTAAATAATCTTTCATAACTAAACCAGTTACACAACGGTATAAAAATTTTACACCTTCAACTTGATGAGGTCTTAAAATTTTAACTAATTTTGGATCTAAAACAACTGGAATACTTGGGAAATTTTTATAAACTTCACTTGGATCATTTGATGTTAAATTATCTTTTAATAATTCTGTCAAAGGTTTATTTCTAACACCGTTTGACATTGTATCACGATGCATAAATCTTTGTTGATGAGCTAATTTTTCTTCTTCTAATTTTTTTTGTTTTTCTAACTCTTTTTCCATTTCTTTTTTATTACCCATTTTTGTGACGTCTCTAATAGATTCAACTTGATCCGAATCTTCTTGAATAATCATATCACCATCGACAGATGGATCATATAATACAATGGCGAATTCACCGGAAGGATCATGTAAAGGTCTTGGTTCCGAAATTATTTTTCTCTTAGTACCTAAAGTCAAAGGTAAACTATGTCTTTGTATGTAACCTCTAATTGGTACACTAAAATTTTTTTTCAATGTTAATTCAATTTTGTTTAATCTATCCGGATCTTCAGCCAATCTTCTTGCACTTAAAGCATCTTTACGTCGTATTTTTATAAGTTCACCGTTTTCATCCATCTGAGTTAGTTCATTTGAATCTATATCCAAACCGGAATAAGATATATTTTTATTTCTTTCTCTTAGTACTCTTTTTAAAGAATCTGCTTTTGCATTTGAATTTAAGTTTGATTTCGAATTAGATGAATTGGGTTTACTAACTTTATAAGGCACTTTGAAAGGTTTCGATAATACATTTCTGGCATTATCAACGTTTAATTGTCTTGGCACCAATTTTGGTGATGAGCCAAAACCAATACCATTTGGCGGTCTATCTGGTAGCTTTCTTCTTGCCATTGGCCGGATTATGTTTTTCTTTGCGATGTGGGACTGAGTAGTTACTCTACTTTTGCTGATATAAAGTTAAATATATAAGTATATAAACATATAAACATATAAAAATACAAATATAATTTAGATCAGATTATATTAATAAAGGTGGTGATCGAGTGAAAATTGCACTGCTGAAATGAAAAAAACACCATATAGGACGCATACAATTTTTGGTAAATAATAATAACACGAAAAAATTGGCGCATACTTTAGAAACACAAAAAAAATTGAAAATTGGAAAACGAAAAGATTAAAATACACAACCCTACTAACAGATTAGTAGGGCTGCACAATAACCCTAACAATTTTAAAGATTAGAACACCCAAGATCATGTTCAACGAAAAACAGCTCATAAAAATCAGTTTTTCTTTTTCTTTTACGCTTTTCTACAACAGAGCCTACCCACTGAGAGCCAGAGCAAAAGGCAAATCCGTGTACTCGTGTGCTGAGGTTCCGCACTGATTCGGAGCGTTACAATCGATTGCTATTTGTGTGATGATCTATCCTTATTACATTATATATAGATATATATATAAGTCACTTACAGTATTTAATATTTAAAAATAGAAAGTAGTTAATCACAGATGGTAGATATACAAGCACACACGTAAACACACAGACAAATACGTAACTTACTACAGTAAAATAATAATTTTAACAAATAAAAAACACAATGCTAACGACCGAAGAATTCAGTATATTGAAAGAAAACACAATCAAAGCCAAAACATTATCATACAGTCCATACTCCAACTTCAAAGTTGGATGCTGTCTTTTAATTAAAAATCCAACGACAAATTCAATCGAAATTAAAATTTCCGCAAATGTTGAAAATGCCAGCTATGGCAATACAGTATGTGCCGAAAGAAACACTATAACCAAGGCCATTACATCAGTAAATGAACACCAAAAAGACGTTAAGAATTGGTTAGCAATTGGAATTATTGGAGATAATATAGATGGTTATATAACGCCTTGCGGTATTTGTAGACAATTCATCAGAGAATTCATCAATGACGAAATGAATTTTCCTATTTATTTATTTAGTTACAGCGGGGATAAGTATAAAACGACAGATATCAAAGAACTATTACCACTAAGTTTTGGACCGGGGAGCTTACCATAGTAGATCGTAAAGCCGCAGAGTCATAAATTAGACTATAAATAAAACACTGCAATCAAGTTAATTTAAGAAATAATAATTGCGGAGTTACTGCACATAAAAATAAAATAAAATAAAATAAAATAGAGTAACATCACACTCAGGATTAAAAAGAGCACTAAATAAATCTTCAAATGTATTTGGGTTATGGCCCCCTCCCCCCAATTAGGTTACACAGTCAATAATTTCGGAGTGTACTTCACCGTATGACGATTACGTCGTAAAATATTAATCACTATTATCGATATATACATGTGTATAGACAGTAGTAGATAATAATAGCACAAAAAGCTGTCTAAATTGCGGATAAATTTTTTCCAGTAATAAACCATCGCGGTTTTCTTGTTAGTTGCAACAAAAACACTCACTCATGAACTAAATTTAACTTAATTAATACGACATAAACGGAAAAGGAACGATACACTTGGCTGCACAACAAGAGCATGCACAATTGAAACGCGGCTCAAAATTTCAATCCATGTTTTTATTTGCACTGGGAAAATAACAAGAAAAACAAAAAAAACAAGAATCTAACAAGCACACGTAGATAACGGTAACCAACGTATGGCGGAGTTATTAACTCCGCACTTATTTTGTAAATAATAACCGTATTGGATTAACAAAAATTGAGCAAATCCATTTCACGCTGAATGTAACACACAATGAAAAATATAGAAAATTAAAAAACGAAAAACAACACAGAAAAACGGTTTTTCCTTTTCCTGCGGCTAGAGTACGCGTTCAAACATCGAGTTTTCTCCATACCGTCAAGACCTCAGTTCATGAACTACTTCTAATTTTGCAATTTGTTGTTGCTTTTTTTTCATGATTGTGGATTTTCCTTGACAATCTCCGTGCCCGAAAGAAGTAAACCTAATAATAAATCATTGTATTTTTTTTGGGTGTCACGATAAACAAAGATACGTTGTATTTTCTTCACAATTTTGTTGTTTTCTGCGAAAGCAGTGCTCCGACTGGTCATTTGATGCGAAGTTTCTCCAGATTTATTTCATTTTTTTGCTAACACTTACCGCTATGCATAAACACATATTATTACTTTTGTATATTAGTTTTCTGGTTCTTACTCCAGTAAATATTTTGACTGGAATATATTCGGTACGCCTGTTAGTGGGCAAGTATTTACTTTTGTTTTATTTACTTTTGTTTTTTCCAGATTTAAAGTATCACTGCGTTTTAATGGTTTTCTCCATGTTTTTTTTTCTCATTTCTTTTTTGGATTGAAAATTCTTGCAGTTACTAAATAATTACAACATTAATTAATTTCAAGATTAAATTAAATACTTCAGATTTAAAATTTTGTTTCAATATCACAGAAAAGACTCCAATTGTCCAATGTTTTCTTTGAGAAAAAGAAATGAAAAAGACTTTGATTTTGAGAAGTGTTTATTACGGTTGATAAAATTCTCCAGGATAATTAAATTATAGTGAAAAATTATTGAAAATATTTCATATATATATGCGTCTTGGTTATTTTATTCGAACCAAACTGCATTGTAATATATCATACTTTCAAATCTTTCTTTCTTATGCTATTCTGATTGCAATTCTTTTATTATAGCTTTTTTACCTTATCTCATCTTATTTTAGCCTTTTCTGTTCATACAAGATCAAACGAGATTTCGTAGTATCATATCAAAGTCAGAAAAAAAAACACATAACAATTATTGTCATAATATTATAAAAAATGTGCGGTTCCAGTATCATTTTATCAAATAAAAACAATTTATTACCTCCATTATTGTTGCCTAACTTACACAATAAACCAAACAATGCCAAAAATGGCAAAGTCGATGCAACGAATTTATATAATTTTGCTGCTATTGCTATCAATTCTTCAATAAACCAGAATCAAATTAAATTTAATAGAAATCAAAAAATTACAAAAATTAGTACTAAAAAAGAGAGTATTAATATTAGAAATTTACAATTTCCATCTCCATCAACATCTCCACTGCCTTCAAATCAAAATTTCTCTCTAACAAATTCAATTTTAGAAATTAATGACAACAGCAGCGAGAGTGATAATGAAACTAAAATGAATTTAATCACACCAAGAACTACTCCAACTCCTACTCAACAGCAAGAAATTATTGAATCTCCTGAAGCCACATCAGCCCAATCTCCTAAGTCTTTTATTAGAAGACAAAGGATCGGTCCAAGTTGTGATTCTTGTCGTTCAAAGAAAATTAAATGCAATGCTACAATCGAAATATTATATCAAAATAATATTATCTTAAATTTATTCACTGAAAATTTACATCATTTTATCACAATTGATGAAATAAAAAATTTTGAAAATAATTTCAAGAATGATTCAAATTTATTTCAATTATTTGAAAATTTAAACAAAGTTGATGAAGTTGAATTATTTTCCAAAAAATCATATTTGGTTAAACATTTAGATAAAATCATTTTATTCAAACCATGTTCGCATTGTAATAAGAAATTACATTCTAATAAAAATAAAGAGAAAATAATCGATACTAATTGTTGTACATTTTCGAAAGGTCTTACAAGAATTGATATTGGTATTTTTAATAAAATTATTAAAAAATTATCCAATAATGGAAATAATTCCACCAAATCAGCAAAAAAATCTATTTATGATTTAACTATCGATGACTTATCTTAATAACGAATTTATGAATCAATAACCTTTTTTTATATATTTATTGCACGAACTCATACGCTTATCTCGTTTATTTTTATGATATTAATAAAAATAAAATCAGATATTCATAATGTAACGAAATAATGACAGAAGAATTAATGAACAAAAAAAATTATAAAACTGCAAAAAAAAAAATACAACATATTAATGATACTTAGAACCATAATAATGTAATTAATTTAAATAATACTATAGATATTTAAAAGAACAAATATTATGATTGCATACTTTATTTATTCACAAAACTCTCATTTATTGTCAAAAAAATAAAAAAAATGAGATCCATCGTTGACACAATCCATTTAAATCACAATATTTCCATTATAGTAAAGAGAATTGTAAAAGCATGAACAAGCACTAGTTCTTGAATAAATCAATTAGAAATAAAATAAAAAATTTAAAAACAAATGCGCAAGCCCGGAATCGAACCGGGGGCCCAACGATGGCAACGTTGGATTTTACCACTAAACCACTTGCGCTTAGTAATTGATGCTAGGAGTTTTTTTAACTTTTACTAACAAGTTTAAAGTTTTCATTTTTCCTATCAGATATTAATAATTGCGCGCTATCAACTTTTCTTTGGATTCGAATCGGGTGGAAAAAATTTAGTACTCTTTAAAAATTTTTTTTGAAAATTAAAATATTCATAATGGTGCTCATCGAGCCTACTAGACATATTAAAGGCTTTATTTTTATAGTGATGAAATTTTAGAAAAAGGTCAATTAAATATATATATTTTACAATATTTTGTAATATTAAACTTTACATATTTATGTAAGTAGTTTTTTTAGATTTTTTTGTATTTTTTTTTTAAATCAAGATTTTCACAGTTTTGTAATGAATTGAGTTGAACTTTATGAATTTTAAGAAACCACTAAAACTATTCATGTCATATCACACAAAAATATTGAAAGTAGACCCTTCCTCTATAAAATTCTCTGCAAATGCTCATATCGATGGTTCGTTACCTGAAATCACAGATCCTGCAACAAAAGAGGCACTTTTAGAAGCCGCTAGAATAATCAGAGATACTGATGATAATGTTGCATTCCCAACTGAAACTGTTTATGGTCTTGGTGGTTCAGCCTTGAATGATAATTCTGTTTTAAATATTTATAAAGCAAAGAATAGACCAAGTGATAATCCGTTAATAACGCATATCTCATCAATTGATCAACTTAATAGAAAAATATACAAAACTACATCTAAAATAAATATTCATCAAAAAATTCCTTCAAGATATCATTCATTAATAAATAAATTATGGCCAGGTCCTTTAACCATTCTTCTTCCAGTTCCTGATAGGAGTGTTAATACATTATCTGAATTAACAACTGTAGGTCAACCTACATTTGCTGTTCGTATACCATCTAATCCAGTAGCAAGAGCTTTGATTGCTTTAAGTGATACCCCAATAGCAGCTCCATCAGCCAATGCATCAACAAGACCTTCCCCAACTTTAGCGGAACATGTATACCATGATTTGAACACAAAACTTCCGTTAATTTTAGATGGTGGGTCATGTAAGGTTGGTGTAGAAAGTACAGTTGTGGATGGTCTATGTACTCCTCCAATGCTTCTAAGACCAGGTGGATTTACATATGAACAAATTGTAGAATTAGGTGGTCCAGAATGGGCTAACTGTAAGTTAGAAAATAAAAAGACTTTAGATAAAGGTGAAATTGTAAGAACACCAGGTATGAAATATAAACATTATTCTCCATCTGCCACTGTTGATTTAATAATACCTGAACAGAACTACATTGCTAACACAATCTATTTTAATAAAATAAAAGAAATTATTACAGAAGAATGCAAACATAACGATATAAAAAAAGTTGCAATCTTAACGTCAGTAAAATTAAGCAATCAAATAAAAGCTCTAACTACAATATTAAATAATAATGACTTAAAAGAAAAACCAGAAATATTATTAAAAAAATTGGGTGAAACTGGTGAAGAAATTCAGTCCAATCTATTTGCTTTATTAAGAGAAGTTGATGAGTTAGATAAAGTAGATTTAATTGTCGTTGAAGGTATGACAGAAGATGGTGAAGGTTTAGCTGTCATGAATAGATTAAAAAAAGCTGCAGGAGATAACCACTTTTATATTTAGTATTGCATATTACCGTAATTTTATATAATTAATAAAGATGTAAAATTTTCATTAATATTTTTTTCCGTTTAAAAATAACTATATAAACAAATTATATTTCACATATACTTTTAGAATATCCATTCTATATATAATATATGTGTATTTAGATACTTATAGGAAGAACCTATCGCCTTATGTTAAAAATATGCAACATTGTAGAATAATTTAGAGTCCAGATATCTAAAACAAACACCTATTACTACACTAAACGTTTGAATAATAAGTTGGAACATTTGAAGATGTTCTCTTGACGTAGTATTTTCTACATTCATCGCCAATAAATACAGTACTACTAATACATAGTAGAAATACTAAATCCCCTAGTGATAGTCGTTCTGTCTTAAAGATACTTTGGAAGAACGGAACATAGATAGCACACATTTGGCCCAATAATGAAAGACCGACAGCTATATTAAACATTTTATTGCTGAAAAAACCCAATTCAAAAATAGATTTTGTGGAGTGTCTACAAGCTAAAGCGTTGAAAAGATCGAAGAAAACGAAACAAGTAAAGGTCATAGTGGTATCTCTTGATGTAACCTTACCATCCTCAGCCATTTCTTTTATAAAAACATAAACAGTACCGAAAATAATAAAAATAGCAGTTGAAACCAAACGTTTCATAACGTCTTCAGTAAGAATTTTATCTGAACGCTTTCTTGGAGGTTTTTTCATAACCTCATTATCAACTGGTTCAACACCTAAAGACTGAGCTGGTGGACCATCCATTAATATATTAATCCATAAGATTTGCATAGCATTCAATGGATTTGGTAACTTAAAAGCAGTAGATAAAGCGATTAAAGAAAGAGCAGCAATGGAAGTAGAAAGTTGAAAAGTTAAGAAATTTTGAATATTATTAAATATACCTTTACCTTCTTCAATTGCAGTCAAAATAGTGCTGAAGTCATCATCTGTTAAAACCATGTCAGAAGCTTCTTTAGCTACATCAGTACCCATATTACCCATAGCAATACCAATATCAGCTAATTTTAATGCAGGTGCATCATTAACACCGTCACCGGTCATAGCAACAATATCACCACGTTTTCTTAATGCACGAATAATGTTTAATTTATGCTCAGGGGTAGCACGAGCAAAAATATTAACACGATCAATTATATTAGCTAATTGATCATCATCCATATCATTTAATTTATCACCAGTCAAAACAGAAATTTCAGGACTAATAATTGGAATACCGATTTGTTCAGCAATACTTAATGCAGTGTTTTCTGAATCACCAGTAATCATAATAACGTGAACACCACCTTGTAATAACTGTTCAATAGCAGGCTTAACAGTCTGTCTTGGAGGGTCATTCATACCAATTAAACCAGAGAAAACTAAATCCTTAATGTCATCTTCGGAGACAGCTTTAGAGGTAGTTGTAATCTCTGCAGTAGCAAAAGCTAGAACACGTAAACCATCGGAAGCTAAAGTATTAGCACACTCAATAACAGTCGTTTTCATTTCATCTGTTAATTTTTCAATTTTACCAATTTTGTTTAAATAATGAGTTGAACGATCTAAAATTTTTTCAAAAGCACCTTTAACATAAATAGTAGATTTATTATCATTAGAGTTTACTTTAACAGCCATGTATTTTCTCTTTGAATTGAAAGCAAGTTCACTACTTTTTTTAATAGTAGATCTCATATCAGTTAAATCGAATTTGGATAGTTGTTCAACTAAAGCTATGTCAGTTGGGTTACCTAAATATTTACCGTGTTCTTGAGAAAATGAGGCATTGTTACAAACATTTGCTACAGTTAAAGTTGCTTTTAAATCTTCAGTCAAATAATTCTTCAAATTAGTATCTTTATTTTTATCTAGAGATAAAATGTTTGATTTATTGGACATACTTCCTAAACACCATATTTTAGATACAGTCATATGATTTGAAGTCAAAGTACCAGTTTTATCAGAACAAATGATATTAACAGAACCCAATGTTTCGACACTTGGTAATCTTCTGATGATAGCTTTACGTTTTGCCATTCTCAAGACACCTAACGCCAATGTAACAGTGACGATAATTGGTAAACCTTCTGGGATTGCTGCAACAGCTAAAGAAACTGAAATTTGGAACATTTCTAACCATGATCTACCTTGAATAACACCAATTAAACAAATAATACCAATTACTATAAAACTCATGAATGAAAGATCCTTACCCAATTTATCCATAGCTATTTGTAAAGGAGTCTTTGGTTTTTCAATGTTACTCATCATTTCACAAACAGCACCAAAAGAAGTATTAGCCCCTGTACCAATTACAATACCTTTACCGTGACCTTCTCTAACCAAAGTACCCATGAAAGCAATTGAACTTCTATTTGAAATTGGTACAAAACAATTTGGTTGATCGTTAAAACTTTCTTTATTAACATGTTTTGCAGATTTATGAACTGGTTCATTTTCACCAGTTAAATTACTTTCGTCAATAGATAAATCTACTTGTTCAATAATTCTTAAATCCGCTGGAATTCTATCACCGATTTTAAAGTGGACTAAGTCACCAGGAACTAATCCAGAAGCTAAAATCTTTGAATCTTGGCCACCTCTAATCAAGTGACATTCTGCAGGAACTAGTTTGTTCAAAGCCTCAATTGATTTTTCGGAACGGTATTCTTGTACAAAACCGACAGTCACCACAATCACAATAGCCATTGTGATACTCAAAGCATCGTCAATATTACCCATTATAAAGGAAATGACTGCAGAACCAATCAACAATAGAATCAATGGGTCTTCAATAAAATTCATTAAAAATTTTTTGAATAAACTTTCATCATCTTCATTGATGATTTCATTTGGACCATACTCAATCTTTCTACGGCTTACTTCTTCAATAGAGTCTAAACCTGTAGTGCTGTTTGTGTTTAATTTTTCTAGTGTCTCTTGAATTGACATAGTACAATATATCAATGAAGGGTTCGAATCATTGAACAGTTCGGAGCTCGACAACAAATTATCATTAGATTCTGATTTCGACCCTTCTAAAGGCTGACTTTCGAAAGGGTTTGCACTCATCGTATGCAGGTATATATATTATCAGAAACGAAAAAAAATACGTATGTATAATTAAAGATTTCGTTTTTTATCTTGATTTCTTCTTGTAAGAGTCCAATATTAGATGTGATATCAGATAAAATATATTGTCTAATAATCTTAACAATAATATATATGTATGAGTATACGTTTATGCTTATAAACTTGTGTCCTTGAGTATGCAATTAACCTAATGCTAATTGTAGGCTTATACTTTATCACTAAATATTGTTCATATCTTATTTTTTATTTTTTTTATTTGTAATTTGTAAATTTTAATTTTTTCAATTTTCTGTTTCTGTTTCCCTCTGGTTCCAAAACTGAGAAAAAGTAAAATGAAAGCGAAAAAAGAGAGCGAGGCTTGTGAAAGGAGAAGACCACGCGCACAAAAGCAATTTTGCTGCACAGACAAATCCCGGACAACAAGAAAGTGCGAGAAAAGACGTATTTTCGCACGGGACTTCACGCAATCAACGAAGTAGACGAACAGACAAGAATCTGAGAGTAGTGGGCCCACATGGAATTCCAAAAGGAACCATCTTAAATTTGTTTTGTCTGCGTCAGGTGGTACTATCGACCCAACCTATGTGCAGCTGTGTCGTAGTAGAAGTGTGTTTTTCAGAAAACAACGAACAAACACGCACTTTTGGTAACAAACACTGGCACGGAGTTTCCAGCGTTGCAGCACACCACGCCCCGCCTGTTTCTTACCCTTAAATTCCCCAGCCGCTCTGCGCAGATTGCAGAGCGCACCCTGAGATCCCCCGCAGTCCCGTCTCCGTTGCAAAAGACATCTCAGAGCAGTGCCCATCAACCCAGAAAACAGCAAAGCAGAGAATCCGCGCGCCACGTATGTGCTTATTGAAGGAAAAAAAGGAATGCCAGTACAGCAGGGCGACAGATTGGTCTGCGGTGATTTCTCCAAGCATAAAAACGACAGGTTGCTGGAAAGGGTAACCCTTTTCAGTTCTATGATTGCAGCTGTAACGGTCAGTATTGATCGGTGTTGAGGATTGTTTGAGTCCTTGTGCCAGTGGCATGGCAGTGTGATTGGTGTCGCAACAGAAATATCAAATTGCGTTGTTTGGTCAGGGTTCTATGTTAAAGAGTAAAAGCACGTTTTTTACCCGAATGCCAAGTCTGCTGGAAGTTTATCTAAAAAGTAAAAGAAAAGCCCTGTAGGGGGCTCGAACCCCTAACCTTGTGATTAAGAGTCACACGCGCTACCGATTGCGCCAACAAGGCTACTTTTCAATGATTATCTGAAAAAATATGGCTTCTGTCATGCTCTCTATGTTTTGTATATCACTCCTGCTTTATCAATTTTTAAAAATATATAGATAGCACAATGACTTCACACTCCCAAACAAACAAATGAATGTTTACATTTGATAAACTTAATTTGAATTTTTATAATGTTAAAAAAATAGAATTATATTGGAAGTCGGAGACGATGGTAGAAGTAGATTCTGCGTTAATAGCAGTAGTGTTTGATTTAATATTTAATTTATTGTTCATATTAGAGGCTATAGTATTACAGTATAATTCCTTGTCCTCTTTATGTAAGATTATATAATATATATTAATGTACAGAATCTAGAACTTATTTGTTCTGATTGATTGATAAAAATGCTTGCCTTTTATACCT
>JAJMDY010000099.1:0-20322 GCA_030573885.1 Tetrapisispora pingtungensis (nom. inval.) | reverse complement strand
ACAAATTAGCTGCTGACAAGGCTTTCAACGAAAACTCTAGAATTAGATTAATTGAAATCATGTTACCAGTTATGGATGCTCCATCTAACTTAGTCGCTCAAGCTAAGTTAACTGCTGCTACCAACGCTAAGCAATAAACACTTTAGTATATAATTTTTTTGAAAAAATATATATATCTATAGAAATTTAATAGTTTACGAATAATAAAAATATCATGTTATAAAAAGAAACGCATTAAGCATATTAAGGTTTGTATTAGTTCAATATCACAGGGAGTTACAGCTATCATTGGGACGTCATCTGCTTCACCTAAACCAGAAACCATGAGATGGCATCACTGTTTTTCAACTGAATGGAGGAGTAATTGAAATTGAAATAGAAATTGAAATTGGTAAATCCAATCGTATCAAATATCAACTATAACATCTGTATTGATTTTCCAAGAAATTAATAAAAGGTGACGACCTAAATGCAGATGGCCTGATCAACTTAACAAGTGATGATCACATTGGGTTGGAGTAAACGCCTGATGCCAACTTTTTAATCAGCCCTCAGACGTGGATATTGAAGTATTGCACTAATTAATTCAAAATAACAATCATTACATTCTTAACATTTCAAAGTGATTTACCAATTCGTTAGCTCGACTTTGGCTACTTTCAACTACCGACGGAATAAATGTTACTAAGCTGAAATTTCGGAACCTCGAGGTTCCGTTGGGTTTCGAGAAATTTTTTTTCGAGAAAAAGCCGACCAAAAAGAGAAATTTTCAATATTTTTCACTGAAAATGGATATAAACTTCCATTTTGATACTGAACTTCTTCGAGGGATTGTTAACTAAAAGTAACATTTTTAATGGTAGGTGGGAAAAATACCAACAATAAAATTAATAAATGAAATCAATAAATTATTCACAAAAACAAAGCTACTATGTTTTGGTAATCAACTGTGTTACTGGTGGTCCTGCCGTAATTCGTTCCCGTTTCAATTTTATTTCGTATCTGCATAACTGGATAATAATAAAATTAATGAAAAAAATATTTTGTTGAAATGAAGTCGAGAAATCCAGAGTGAAGATAAGTAAGACGATTGTAACAGCAATTTTACACATGTTTTCCAAATTTGGGTACTTACTCCTGTTGAACCAACACATTTTCACATTATATCTAATATTCAATAGCTTTTTATAGAGAGATGGGGAAAGTTAGCGTAAATTTTTATCAAAATTAGTTTGGAGAAGCTGTAGTTTGGGAAGTTCACCTCGAAGCCTCCATCTCGTGCCTCGGTTAATGGTAGAAAGAGACGATTTCTTCATCTCAACGGTTTGCTATATTGATGATGCACACGCTCTCCATTTTCAACACACGGTTTTGCAGGTGTTGATGAACTGCCATAATTATGGACAGACTCTATGTAAATATTGCGTAGATGTTACAGGTGATCTCCACGGTTTGGAAATAATGCTCAAAACTGTTGAATTAATTAATTTTATACCAGAAAAAGTTACACAATTAAACGTTTTCAAAGCTGATGATGTTGAAATTAATTAATTTTCAATAATATGATGTTATGATTTGCTGCTAGTGCAAATCACATATTTAAAAAAACTAGATTGTTATGCATTTTGAGGCAAATCGATCGTTTTTCATTGTAATTTTTTCCATTTAAGTTCTGTTGAATAATTTACTGGTAGTTTTCCCTATAAGAGTGTAACTAATTAATGCACTATCCATCGATTTCAAAGGGATTTACTCGATTTTGGTTTCCTTTTGTAACAGATTTTATTATATCTTAACCTAGTTCATTGGAGGCCAAATAGTAAAGAAGTAAAATAAGTAAAATAAAATATATATATAGAGTGTGGTATTGAAACTTTCTTCTTAAAAAAATTTCATAAGAACTTAATAGTGTTTGCTTGAAATTATTTACACTCCTCTTTCCCTCCTTCTCATTTGCATATTTCACCATAAAAAACTATTGCTCACACATTGCATAATACAGTATATATATAAATATATATTCTCAATGAAATTTAACAGCATTGTTCCTGCATTATTTTCATCAGTCGCTTTGGCTAAGCTTGGTCAAGCTTCTGATTCATCTTCTTCAAACACTACTTTAGATTGTGGTGGTTACGAAAAATTATATGGTAATAACTCTACTTTAGTTTCCAACATCATCTTCAATGAAACTTTCAGAAACGATACAAAAAATAAGCTAGTTAACGCTGTCAAAATTCCAACCATCACTGAACCAGACTATCCAAATCCAGCCGATGAACCAGATTTCGAAGGTTGGCAAGTGTTCAAGACCTTCCATAAACAATTAGAAAAAGATTTCCCAAATGTTTGGTCTAAATTAAACGTAGAAACAGTCAATGAATACTCTCTAATTATCACATGGAATGGTACCGATGAAACTTTGAAGCCAAATGTTTTCTCTGCCCATCAAGATGTCGTCCCAATCGACAACTATACTTTATCTGCTTGGGAACATGAACCATTTTCCGGTTACTGGGATGGTACATATATCTGGGGTCGTGGTTCTTTCGATGACAAGAATATGTTAATTAGTATGTTGCAAAGTATGGAATATATCTTAGAAAATGAACCAGACTTTACTCCAAACAGAACTTTAATCTTAGCTACTGGTTGTGATGAAGAAATTTCCGGTTATTACGGTGCTGCCTACATTAACAAGGTCTTATTAGAAAGATATGGTGAAAACGGTATCTACTCTATTATCGATGAAGGTGGTAACGCTATTACCAACTTGACTGGTGTTTACGTTGCTGCTCCAGGTGTTGCTGAAAAAGGTTTAATGAATATTGAAATTAGTATTAATGGTACTGGTGGTCATGCTTCCACTCCTCCAGCTCACACTAACATCGGTATTGCTGCTGAATTAATTGTCGCCATTGAAGATCAAAAATTCCCATTAATTTACTCTGAAGATAATCCAATTCATGAATTTTTCACATGTATCATTGATAAGGCTCCTTTGGTCCCAACTTCCATTAAGAAAACTTTTGCTGACGCTTTCACTAACACTACAGCTAACGCTGCAGCTATTTCTTTCATCCAATCTTTTGGTGGTGAATATGGTGAATATTTCATCAGAGGTTCTCAAGCTGTTGATGTTATTAATGCCGGTGAAAGTTACAATCAATTACCAACTTTCACTTCATTAACTATCAATTCCAGAATTGCTCCAGAATCCAACTCAACTGCTCAGTTATTAAAGTTTGGTGCTAACGCTGCTTCAGTTGCTATCAAGAATGGTTTAGGTTTAATTATGCAAAATTCTACAAGAATTCCATGTACTTCTGCCGGTTGTATTGTTGTTGAAGCTGATTCTATTTTTGAACCATCTCCAGTTTCTCCAACAAATGATGTCTGGAAGCAACTTGCTGGTACTATCAGAGGTTACTTTGAAGATGTTGTTTTCCCAAAAATTTACGGTGCTGATTCCCAAACAACTTTATATGTTGCTCCATCATTAATGACTGCTAACTCTGACTCTAAGCATTACTGGAACTTAACAGAAAACATTTACCGTTACCAACCAGGTTTTGCTAACTTAGAATTAACTGGTTTACTTCACGCTGCCGATGAACATATCGATTTAGACACCGTGATGCATGCCGTTGGTTTCTTCTATGAATACATTCACGTCTTAAGTCAATAGGAGGATTTAAGTCAGTTCGTTTTTAAATAATTTTTAATTAGTAAATAGGTGATAAATACCGTAATGAAGCATAAATAAAACAAAAGTTTTTAATATTAAGAAAGCATTTTTTTACAATTTTTTTCCATAATTCCAATTACTTAATATTATTTAAAGATTTTGGCATTTTTGACTACTTGAAAATCATTTTATCTTAGAAAACTTTACGCCATCACACAATTAAGAAATAACAAGAAAATCATATAAAATAATTTAATACAACATATTAAATATTTTACCGTTTGATAGAAAACCTCAAAAGCATTAAATTGTCTATAAAGAGAGGCATCGCTTTGAATTTCATGTTTCCTAAAATAATCAAAAAGTACCTGAAGCTAGCATTAGAGCATTTTTCAAATATAAAGTTTTTTCAATGTTTTGAGAGAAAATAGTCTTAATTGAAGACTTAGGCAACCTATAATAATTTCAAATAGTGACATAATTTTGAATCTAAACTTGAAAAGGAAGCTGGAACAAAAAATATCTGTATTCATAAATAAATTAGAGCAATGAATCAAAAATAAAATACCATCGTGATCATTTTGCGGTAATAACTAATATCTAGAATTCCATATTAATAGTAAGTGATGAAAAAAGGAATTGTGATTGTCTTTATTGCTAGAATCAAAAAATTTAAAAAATTATGAGGTTAATATTATAATAAAAGAAAAGCTTCTTTGATAATAAATGACATAATTGCATTGTTTTCAAGCTGAAGTGTTGAACCTCAACTGCAATTATTTCAAAGAATTGAACATCTTACAATTCATGATATTGTATCTAACATTGAGTTTAAAGATTATGTATTATAGACATACGAGACAAATATTCTATTAAACTTATCAACATATCGAAATCGATAAGATATAAAACCAATTGTTTATTCAAATTTGAAATGCTTACCCATTGTGTTGAATGTAGCTTCTGTTTGTCATAATGCAATATTAAAATATAATAATTTTAATTGTTGGAAAAGTGTATACAGCAAGTTCAATCAACAGCACAAAAAATTGCGATAAAAATGTCTATGGAATATAAAAGATTCTTATTATATGGAGATTCAATTACTGAATATACATTTAATAGTAGATTCTTTGAAGGTCAAGCTGATCAATTTACTTTAGGTGCTGCACTAAGCAACACATATACTAGAAAGATGGAAATAGTACAAAGAGGGTTTGCTGGTTACACTTCAAGATGGTCGTTGAAAATTTTGCCCAAAGTTTTGGAACATGAGAGGAATATTGTTATGGCATACTTATTTTTTGGTTCCAATGATGCTTGTTTAGGTGGTTATCAAAAAGTTCCATTGGATGAATTCATGGAAAACACTAAAAAGGCAATTGAGATGATGAAAGCGAAAAACATTAAACCTATTCTAGTTGGTCCAGCTGTCCATGACCCTGACAACTGGAACCCACGTCACGAAGATGAAATAGAAATGGGTTTAACAAGAACTACTGCAAACTTTAAAGTGTACTCCGATGCTTTGGAATCGTATGCAAAGAGTGAGAATTTACCATATGTCAATCTTAACAAGGCCTTCACGGAGAGAGGCGGTGACAAGTGGAGAGAATTATTAGTTGATGGTATTCATTTCAGTGGTAAAGGTTATGAAATCTTTTACGATGAATTAATTAAGCAGATTCGTTCTTTTTATCCAGAATATGCCCCGGAAAACATGGAATTTAAGCTACCATTTTACAGAGATATTGTTGACAATGGAACTAACATCAATCCATATTGATTGTATACTCCAAAATTAAATGATTTTAATACCATAATTACATACATATGAACTCGTTTATATTCACTCTAAGTTATCTAATATCATAAAATGTTAAATATTTAATTCGCAATCTCAAATTAATGCAATCGAAAAGCTTAATAAAAACTAGGATTTACTATTTACTACACAATTTTCTATATTAGAAGCTACTGTGTAGGTCAGCACTTATTAAAAAGCAAATTTATATAATGAGCATGTAACGAACCTGTTAAAGAGCTTATCCATAATTTTGGCAGCCGTAGAGAAATGCACTTCAGTATCTATGTACTGCTATCTAAATACTTTGTTATCAGTTCATTAATCTCAATAATATAAAAAATAGCAAATAGTTAATATATTCCAATAAATAGTCTTAAATATTATCAAACTGGAATTTACGCTATATTTACAACATACTTTCATCATACTTTGTTTTTATGGTTTATCTTTCATGATGCTAAATAATATTAGAATTGACTCTTTCATGGACATTAAAAGGTATACTAATAGGATTCTTGATATTTTAGTTGATTTTTTAATGCCGAAAATTCATTTTAATTCAAAACAGACGACTGATAAAGTATAGACAAGCTACAGGTAATAGTTTTCTTAGCTGTATAACTTTGTAAATACAGCCATTATATTTTATTTTTGAGTATATTTTGACTGTCTGTAGTATATATTTTATTTATTATGGTCATTGATAAATAATATAATCACCAAGCCGTTTGATAATTAGTTTTAACCTATACATTTCTAATATACTTATTTTAGCTTAATACGATACAGTTATCTTCTAATTGGAATAAATTACAGCATTTCTTTTTATATGCATTCAGTTCCTCGCAATCTTATCGGATACAAACTATCACATTCAAATTTAAGTGAAAAATCTTTTGTCCTTATAATGTGCTACTATTAGCAATTTTTATTTGGTTAATCATATCATTACTACTAAATTTTTGGAACAGTTTTTAGTGTATAATCGACAAGCCAAATATATGAATATGCAGTTCTGATCTTTGTCATTGCAGATACTATAATACTTGGCTTTTTCATAATTTTGTAATATCTCTTATATAAATAGTCTTTTTTCAAAAATTCGAACATTTTGGTATTTACTGTTGAGTGAAGTGTGTTCTTAACTGTAATTCTCAACACAATACGTCCCAGCCAGTCACTGTTACATAAGATTTCAAAAAAATGTATGTCATAATGAAATGTTTTGCCCTCTCAGTAAAGAGTTCTTGATGAAGGATTTTATAATCCATAATGTGTATATTTTAACAATTTTTTTGACCTTTTCTTTATTACTACATTAAATTATTACCACAGGGAACTAATTATCTCTATTTTTAATTTGTCATTGTTCAACTTTCATAATTTGGATTAGTTTAATTAGTCCGTAATTAAACCTGGGGTCCATAACATTATATGGATTGTCGTTATCTTTATTAAAGGGTGCTTCAAAAACCATTGTTTGATCTTTTTATTAAGTTTACTGGGAAATTGAAGGGCATCCCCGTAGAATTTTATAAATAAACAAGATAACGCTATTATCATTACCAATCACAACTAAATATTTTTCTGCAAGTAAAATTACAACAGAAATGTCATCTTTTTGTGTACTTTGGGAAGTTGTAAATAAAGCCAAATATGTACCCATTAAATTTAGTGAAATAGTTCACAAAGAGATTTGGAATTCAAAATTGTAAGACCTAGATTAAATTAATCTTAGTCGTTAATAGCTTTATTTATAATTTAATTATCCGTATTTACAATTTCTCAGAAATATCATCAGACGCCCAACATTATCGTTCAGCTAAAATCAACCACCGATCATGCGTAAATAGCTTTGCTTCATTTAAAGTGACACGATTGACTTCAATGCAAACCCACCGTAATACAAAATGTGTATTTTGTATTTAAATTCAAGTTAAAAAATCTTGACTTCATATAAGGATATCTACTTTATAAGTATAATCTTTTATTTAGTTTACTAGAACTCTTCACAAAGCCTCTAATCTAAAGTAAAACAGTGATGTAGTATGGAAAAATTCATGAGGCACTAATTTCATAGTTGTTTCAATAAAAATTTAGCTGATGAGCTTAGCATATTCATACAAACAATTACCTTTCTCATTATTCTAGCAAAACAGAATTTCGTTTTTATTCTTTTTTGTGTGGGAGAGCCATTACGTTGATTCAGACTGTTCAAAACATTGGGTTGGTTGTTAACCTAAAACAGGTTTTCATGTTAAAAGTTGGCTAATCATAGTAGTTGTTCAAAGTCTCACTCATTTATTTGTTTACAGTTAATCTGATTGTCGCACAAATCCCATTCACCTCAACTTCTTTAAACATCTAAAGTGACCCTTACTTGGCTGGTGTTGGTTAAAATGTTGGAATATGCGTTTGCAGCGCATCCGTCGGCAAAAGGGATTTTTTAAGTCAAATATGGGCAGCTGAGGCTGACACACAGGAATATTTTGCAATTAACAAGTTATTTAGTTGCAGGGTTAGGTAAATTGGCTGGGAACAGCTTGTGATGCATGTGATAAATAATGATATCGTAACCATCGCTATTTGAATTTTTATCATATTAGCTAAAATCCCAAGATCCAACTGAAAAATTTCTGCTTTTCAGGTGTTTTTTTAAATTCATTTCAAGGTGTGTGATGGCTGGCAAGGATCGAAAAATACTTCAATGCGACTCACATCTGAGATGAGATTTGACAAAAGTGGATTTAATGATATTTTAATAGTAATGATATATAAATCTAAACATACTCTCGATTGAAAGCCTAGCCCTTTCGAATTCAATTGATCTGCGATTTTGGAAAAGGATATCCTGCATTTTTGGATTTAAATAATAGCTAAAATTTTCCTTCCTTTTGAGATACGAATATAGGTCAAGTGAGTTGAGATAATTTCAATAGGAGGGATAGTGTGGTTGAGAAAACAATAAATTATGTTGATTCCAGATTAGAGACTTTAAGAGACTATAAAAGATAACTTTATAATAAGAAACTTGGAATCTAAGAAATGTTTTTAATTCAAGTAATATTTTACATGAGTTTCATTCCGACTTTCAACCCAATTTATCTCCATGTAAAGAGAAACAAGTTATAATATAAAATGACTTTTTACATTAGGGACATCACCTACGGACCTGAAAGAATTAAGCGTTGGGAAGAAAATTATCCTGTGGATTTAGGTTGTGAAACAATTAAACTTTCTCATATGTCCCAAATACTCTATCCCTTAACCGTCCATTAAAAAGTGAAACATTTCTCGAAGAGTCTATCTCTGACGGTCCAAACTTTGTTTAATGAGCATTCCAGTATCGAGATAGTTGTCGTTAATGTTGAAAATTATAAAAACAAACAGTGTTCTGATTGAAACCCCTTGTAGAATTGAAAATTCAATAGAATACAGACATTTCTCAAGATTGACATTGGCAACATGAATTTCATTACCATATATGAGATTAACCCAAGCAAAATAACTTTTTACACTGTAAGTGATATGAATTTTTTCCTCTACTTACATTTATTAACTGTAGCAATCGAAGGGCAGTGAAGTTATTAAAAATGATCGTAGTTGTGTACAATTTTATGAAGGATGTTGAAGTACAGTCTTGTTGGGTTTTATTAAGCTACTTCGCTATCCTTTCCAGTTTGAATTCAAAATTTCAGAAGGTCAATTTTGGAAACGAATTCAAGAATGTATCGACAATCGCTATGAAAATTTAGACACTGCAAAGTTCTGTAGAAATAGATCGAATAAGATATATCGGTCAGGGAACTAAGAATGTAACTTACTGCTGAAACAAATTCAATTTAAAAATAAACATAAAGGTATGGATAATAGACAAATAGTAGACCTCCTAATGAAAACTGATCCATAAGATTATAGCTTATGTCTCATATCAAAAAATGCGCCTAAACAAAGATAATATGGGTTGTGTGTCTATTAAAGATATCTAGTTCATTCCAATGCGCTATAACACAATATATTATAAATGAAGTTATATTATATTTTATTCAATAATACAAGTATTACACCATATTGTAACTTCCTCTGTAGTGGCTAACTATTTCTATTAACCACTTTTTCTTAATTATTAACACTATAAAGGCTTGTGTATCAATAAAAAGTGAACCAAACTAATTAACCTAGTATATATGTATCAATCTAGATGACTAATATTTGAATTTTTTTTCTTAAAAAGGCAACTTTCAATTTTTGTTGTTTTCATTACCAATACAACTTCTAGATTTTCTATTAGCATTACTCTTACTATCAGTATTTATGTAAATTTCATTAATTTTATAAAAAGTTGAATAAATATTGAACTCCTGAACGACAGTAACTATAAAAAGTATTGATGATATGATATTCTTATTAAAGGAAGGTAAAACAGTAAAGAATCTTTGAATTTATCATTTACCTTTTCAAAGGAAATCTTAAATTGCTTAATTCTCTTGCTTCACTGGGCAAACTTCGTTTAAAATTTTATATCCAATACAGTTTCTACTCCTTTATTTTTAATATTTCAAAACATCAAACCTTTGGGGAGTTTTTAGGCAAAGTAATTTTTGTTGTCCACTTTAATTGGTCTTCCCAAATTATTTTGCAGTCTGATATATTTGTATACAGATATGATATTAAAATGCTATCTTCAGTTAGTGTTAATGTGTATACTAAGACAGCGCTCTTTTAATTATTCAGTTTGTTTATCAGTCTCATAGGTAAAAGTAAGCAAATTTGTGGCCATTTTAGATAACGATTCATCGACTGCTTCATTATAATTGAACTGTGAAAACGATTGTATGTATAAGCAACTTTTTTGGGCAAATTTTCAATAAACAAAGTTTCATTTTCAATTCTTCGCTATAGTGTAATTATTTATAAAGAATCATTTAAATCTAACATTCCAAAATCTAATGAAAAATTTTTATCGAAATAATAAAACTTAATAATTAAATCCTTTTCTTTTATTTTGGATATTGTTCTCATTTTCACTAACTCTTTCGGAAGAAAATTGCTCATACTTCATTTTAAATTGTTCGCAATATTCTCGTTAAAAATTTCTAATTATCTCAACTCATTTCATTCCATACTGTTTCCAATGCTTTGTACCTTTTTAGAATTTACATTTTAAAACTTTTCGACACCATATTAGTATCACCCAAATTTTGTATCTCCAACACTCCATCAATTACAACGTTAGTTTTTGCCTCAGCAACATTTTGTAAGTTAGTATGTAGTTTTAAACTATTGCAAGTTTCAATTTGGTTTGAGCCGATATTAAAGCCTTGAAGTACTTATAAATTAGTACGTTGTAATCAATAGTCACATACTTTTTCTTATTCTCAATTTCAAAAACTTTTGTATAATTCAATAATATTTGATAAATTAAAAAACAAAAATATGATGAAAAGCAATTATCAAAAAGTAATTATACCTTATTTTTTAAAACTTTATAATTGGATGAAAGATTTTTTTTTGAGAAATAAAAATGTTCAAGTCATGACCAAGTGTGATATCATTAATAGATTCTTTGAAAATATAAATCATTAGTTTTATAAACTTATCAGTGATGATGAAAAGAAATCTATCTTATTTGCTGAGGGAGGCAAGAAAATGTTTTCCAGATCTTTAATAAAGACTAAGACTTAGTTTTCTATCTCAATTTCAGATTCCAGATACGTTATACTGAGAAAGTTGAATTTGATAGTTTTTTAAACCGCTCAGTTCTATAGTTGATAATAATTGTTGTTACTTTTAGCTTCTGGACTTTAAACTAATTCTTCAATTTTTCTGATACTTATATCTTTTACATCTCTTACTGATTTCTAAATTCAAACTTTTGGAACTATTGACACAATTTTCATCTTATCTATGTAATATTTCATTTAATATACAATACTTAGAGTTTCTTTTAAGAGATTAAATGTGCCAAAAATGTTTATATAAAATCAGAGGTGAGGTTTTTGTTATTCAATAATTTGAACAAAACAATTGCTATAATTAAACAAACTTTCAAGTATTAATACTAAATGCGTTGCATGTAGGAGGCCAGTGAACTTGAAGGCAGGGTTGGAAAAGATTGATATTGAATTATGTGACATATAGAACTGTAACTGAATTGATAAAAATATCGTATGTGGATTGATCGCTTCTTAAGCCATTTTATTCACTTCATATCCTCTTACGCTATTTTTTATTTCATATCTTCTTGTAATCTACGAAACGAATTACATTTTACAGACTGAAAATAATAATTAAAATTATGATTCACATCTAATATGAGCAATTTATTGAGTCCAAAATTGCAACTCAAAAATCTTAATTGGGGGTACATTTAATCACTTTATCAAATACGGACGTTACAATAATCTTTTGCTATCAAAAAGTGCTCAAATTTCTCTATTTATCATTTTTTTAAACAACATTAATAATTCAATATTTGTTTATCATGATTTAAACCCAAAAATATGTGATTAGAGGATAACAAAATGCAGAAACGTAATAAGATTCTGATGACCGTGAATTTTAATTTACAAACAATGTATTGTAATCGAATTGGAAAAAATGATTATGTTTCGGCTAGCTGGATAGAATCTGCTGATGTTTTACTATTTTCGGAATCGTTTCCTGACTAGGTTTGAGACAAAAGAGAAAATGAAACTCATAAATGAAGAAAAAGTGAATTGACACTGTTGCTAAACTCTTTTTATCAGATAAAAAATACTAATGCATGTAAACGTACACATAAACGGTAAGTATGATGTCTGATTTGCATATCTACTAATGGTTTTTTAAACCAAATTATTTTTTGAGGCTGCTGGTGGTATATTTGTTTACTTTCAGCTTTTTCAATAATAAAAGAGTAATACCAAACACTTTTCTTTAACTAGGTAACATCTGATTCATATTCTTTCACAAACATAACAAACAACGTGGAAACATAATTTCAAAATATGCACTCAGATGGAAAATCTGACTGGAATATAATTCAGTATACCCAATAACTCCAAACAACTTAAAAAAATTGTTTAATTAACCATGAAGAAAAAAGTTTGTGCAGTAGTGGTTGTAAATACTGATAGGATAAAACTGATAACAAGAAGTTATATTATTTATATGTTAATTTTTTTCTTGATTACAATGGTAATAAGAGTTGCAAAAAAATACATTTGAATTCACTTAAGAATTTTTTATTTTTTAATGTATTGATTGGACAACTTTGTGTATTATGAGGTTTTTCACTTTCATTTATTTACCTATATCAACTATGACTATTCATTCTAATTTATTCTTTTTAAATTTTATTGTACTTAGAAAGGTTATCTACGATGTAATTAGCATCCTGTTAGGAGAGTTGGTCAAACCATACGTTAATGAGGGTTTTTTCTAATGGCTGTCAATAAATTTTGACTGCATGAAAAGATTATTCAACAAAAATTCTAGTAACAACGTTCTTAGTAAAGTGTCTATATTTACTTTCCAACACTATTCGAAAATATTTTTATGATTTATTGATATCTTGACAAATGCTAAGCGGGAATTGAATATTAAGTTAGTATTAACATGAGGTAGTTGAACCAGAATTACAAAAATTTATTACTATGTAATATCTATCGGATTGAAAATAAAACATCTTAAGAAACTGTGGTTATTTCGTATGGTTCCAATGACATGCCAATCGGAGTTATATATGGGATATATATGATAAATAGAATATATTTTGACTCTCATTCCATTAATTTAGAATTTCAAAATATTTCAATAACTCAAAATAATCATACTGCGCCATTTACCCAAATCGATATAGTGTAGAGTTTTTGTAATAACGTTTACATTTTTATTTGGCAACTTTTTTACAGAAAAGACATAGAGGTCTTAGTGAGTACACTCCTTTTCATTTATCTTTTAACAAAAGAATAATATATTGCAGTTCTAAACAGCTTTACAATCTCATGTTTTATTCCCAAATAAAACTTTCAAAATTCGTTTGTGTGCTTCATGAGCGTTGAAAAATTACGGCGTGAATCATTATTAACGAAGATGTAACTAGGAAGGCAGTGAGCATGGTCAGTAATTCTATTGAAGTAGAGGTTGACAGCAACTAATTAACTGTTTAACTATAGGAATGAATGTTTTATTCAATTAGTTACTTTATTGCTGAGAAATAATTAATAGATCCCAAAACTAATTTCTGATATAAAATTTTTATTACGATTAGACAGTTTTAATGTTTCTGTCAACATTGCAGCCAAATAATCCCCTCTTGTTCTATTTTCCACTCCAAATCAAAATACTCTTAAAAAATCATTAAATTTTTACGTTAGTGTAAAAACGAATTCTTATACCTAATGAATAGGGTCCCACCAATCACCAATCACCATCCAACCTGGACCGAAAGGCACATTTTTTCAAGTTATTTTAAAATATAAACTACACATGAAACTACATAAACCTAACATTTCGAACAAGACGCTCTGGCTATTACCGTAGCATGCCCTAGCTGGACCCATGAAAACCATGAAAACCGAGACTCCGACCACCAGGAATAAACAAGTAAATGTAAAATAACCGTGCATGCTATACGTTCAGAAGAGTGCTAAGAATACATGTAAGACCGTCACACAAGTGGAACAAAATTTCAAACTTGCCACAGCTAGGCCCCATCTTGTTTGTTCATATACACATATCTATTCCCATGCTCATGCAAGTGTACTAAACTACCGATCCTTTGCTTGTAGAAAACGCTTTACGTTGCAATTAAATACCATAACTAACTACTTCAAGCAATTTTAAAAACAACACTCATGTGCAGAATGCAAAAAACAAAAAAGGATAAGTTGTCATTTGCAATATTTGCATTGAGAGGAGTGGAAGGGAATACATGATGATCTGTCTGTTATGAATATATTTACAAAAAATTGAATTCAGAAATTTAAAATAGCTACCACAACAGTAAATGAAAAAACAACTTTTTCTTTTCTTTTCTTTTTCTGCTTAATAGCCCATTGCAACACCATGTATTGCAATTACCAAATGCAATTTATAAGTAATGTTGAAAAAGACAGGTGTTGTTGCCAGAGGGAAAGCGGAGACCGGCAACTTTTTCTTGCGAGACAGCTCCTAATAGGTTGATTGGATTGGTGCGCGAGTGTGTCCGTAAACGAAAACACACATTATCAAAAGCTGTGTACGGCATACTAGTCTGTTTCTTCCAAATTGCCAAAGCTCTCCCGACTTCTTGCACCGAAGACCGGTAAAATTAAAAAAAACAGCGATGGCCTTTGGGGGCGAAACACTTTATTTTGCCGGTTTCCGGGTAAATGCAACGGTTACACAAAAACGAAAACAAAAACAAACAACACCAGAGGGGGTTTCGAGGTCGCTCTATACGTCATATCCCCATTATGCAAAAAAGTTCTGAGAAAATTTTTTCGGATAGTAGACTTTTTCGGACAGTAAAAAATTTTGTTAAATGAAAGCACGAGAGCAAGAGAGATGTCTTTATTAGTTTAATTAGTTTAATTTAGTTAAATTCAAAACAAGCCCCTCTTCTGTTCCCCTTCGCAGGCATTTTATTCGACAGCTTAAATGGCCTCTGCTTCAGTCGAAGCGTAACAAATCTAATGCGAAGCAGAAATTTTTTTAATGTTCAGTGTGCTGGAAAAATTACCTATGTGTAAGTTTTTTTTGTTTTAATTACAATTTTATTGAATCAGCAATACCATTTTATTACGAAACATTCAATAAGAAATTCATATCCCACAGTAATGAAAACTATTAATTACTAAATCACAACCTGGTTGGAGCGCTTTTGCGCTACCCAAGCCACTGTCAATTTCAATTTTTTCGTTTCTTTTTATTATTCCCTATTAAGCGATTGAAGCGAGTTTTACCAAAAGTGTGTTTTTCATTTTGCCGCTGGCAATAGCAATGCAATTTCCAGAATTGGGCAGTTATTCAATAACATTGCTGATGACTTAGAGAGAACACTTCAATGATATTTTTGTTTTATGATAAAAATTTTTCACTTACTTACATTAATGAGATTCGACGTGCATTTAGTTACTGGGTTTTCAGTTTCTGTTTTATGTATTTTTGCTCTTCTACAAACAATGTTGTGTCCAACTGAGTTTTCATAATTTCGAAAATATTTTTCATTTTCGTTTTTATTTTGAGTTTCGGTATTTTTTTATTTTATTTATAAGGAGATCGATTATTCGAAATTTCAACATTTTCTCGCTTTTGAAAGTTTTCCAATATCAAGATTTTATTTTTTTATTTGTTCTTTTTCGCTCAAACTCAAGATACCACAAAAATCAAACTTTAATTTGGAGAATTAAAAAAAAACAGAAAACAGATCTACAATAATAAAAGACAAAAAAACATTTTTTCCACTTTAAAAGTCAATAATTAACTGCTGATTCACAAATAACTATCATCAGTATCTTAGTTAATTAGATTTTTTTACTTATTTGATTTTTTCTACTTCGTTTGAAACTTGACATATACAATATCTTTTTATAGTGTCTTTTTTTACGAATTTCGAATTTAGTTCAATTAAATCAAATAAACCAACTATTCAAATATAAAGATATATTGCTGCAATAGAAATATTATTATACAACCCATTGTGAATTAAAACCAAAACTACTTTGCGCTACAGATTTTTCACCGTCTTAATTTAACTTCTAATTAATGAGGCTCAAAAATCTAAGCTTTTTTTCGTTTTTTATTTATATTTTGGCTTTAATCACCAGCGGTATCAATGCTACTGATACTTCTTACGGTTCGACAACCGTTTATGGTTCTACTTCTGGAATTTCATCGCTCAGCACCACTACCGCCCTCGGTGGGATTTTAGGTTTAAGTCAATACGTTTCTATAATAACAATTTTTTATTCTTTACAATCTAGTACAACTATTACCACAACAAGTTATATAACTTCATTTTCAACTAGTGTTACTTCAGGTATTTTGTCCACGAGCACTTCATACGATTACGGTGGTTATCCAGGTTTTTATCAATTTACAACGTATTATGTTGTTGTTACGCAACTTATTACATATTCCAGAAGTACTATTGCTGCTGCCGCTTTCCCTACCACTGACACCATAACTTCATATTGGACTAAAACCACATCAAGTGTTCTTTCAACTGCATTTGTATACCCATATGCGTACTTTGCTGGCCTAGGACAACTTAATTTTAGTCAGGTCTATAAAGTTTATACGTATTTACCTGCTTCCGCCACAGGTACTACAACTATAACAAGTTATTCTCACTGGACTATCACATCTACTAAGACAACTACTTCATTCGCTGATTCGACATTTTTGACTGTATACTCAATTATAGTTCCGGATGCATCAACTGTTATATACTCTTACTCATTTAACAGTGGCGTTACAACTCCTTCAACCTTTAGTTATAGCATCACTTCAAATGTTGCAGGTACCTTAACTACTTGGAGTACGATATTTTATATTTACGTAAATATCCCACAAAGTACGACAACTACAACAATGACATCATATATCGGAACATCATCCTTACTGACTAAATCCTCCATCCTTACTTCAACTATAAATGGTTCAGCAACTGCAATTACGATTTACTACGTTTACAATAATATTCCTAACACTACAACTACTACGGCAATTAGAGTCAGTACGAAAACATCGTCTGTGAGTTACACCTACTCTACAACAGTCATTCTGAACACTGGTTCTGATGGAAGTTCAACTGCCACCACTATATATTATATTGGTATTCCTGATAATATGTTCAAAACTACAACTTCTGACTTTTGGACTGGTAATAAAATGACTACTTCCGTTACATATACAACAACAACCGGTAATAATGGAAGTAGCACAATAGGAACTGTTTATTATGTGTTAAGCACTAGAAGTCCAGGTGTTACAATAACATCTCCATGGTCTAGTTCTTATACCACATTTTATTCCACCTCAGTTAGCTATAGTACGCTGTATTTATTCCTAAACTTTCTAGCACTAGCTTCCTATACAACCACCTATTATTATATTCATATTCCAATTTTCAGAACAACAAGTTTAACTTCCACTTATGCAAATGTTGCTAACACTAGTACATACTCAACACGTATTTTTACCTTTACGGGTGCAGATAATAATGTTACAACTGAAACTATTTACTACATTTATACTCCCCCAGTACGTTCAACTACAAGCATAATCACAAGAACCAATATAGGTGGAACCCAGTCAACTACATTTAGAACTATTGCAGTTACAAGCACTGGTGCAGATGGTAAAGCCACTACGGATGTTACATATTATATAGGTTTACCGAACGCTTTATTTGAAACAACCACCACAGCTCCATGGACAGGTGATTACACTCTTACCTATGACATTAACTACACTACTGTTGTTGGTAATGATAATACTAGTACCGTTAAAACTGTTTACCATGTTGAAACTCCAACTCCATTCGGTCTTTGGGATACTACTTATTGGACTGGCACATACACTACTTATAACTACCAAGGTATTGTATGGAGATTTGGTTTCTTGTTAATTTTCTTTGGTATTTGGCCTTATGAGTACTACATTCTATCTACTCCAAAACGTGATCTAACGACGACTACTTTTACGAGAGCATGGGCAGATCCGGGTACAGCAACTTTTGTTGAGACTTCTACTGTAGTGAATAACGGAAGTGCAACAACGGAAACAATTTACTTTATTTACACTCCTGCAAGTACAGTCACAAGTACTGTTTTCTCTCAAGGTACGTTTACCGGATCTCTTCAAAGTACTACTAGAACTATGAGAATTACTGTTGATGAAGGTGATGATTTCTATTATGAAGTTATTTATTACGTTGTCTTACCTATTAACAAAGCATTGTCAACTGTATATACCGAATGGACCGGTTTATATGCTACCACAGCCAAAACGGTCACCACTACTTTAACTGGAAGCGACGGTACTGCTTCTATTGTTACTATATACACAGTTGAAACACCAAGTTTAGGGCCATCTACATCTTATACATATTGGACAGGTTCATCCAGCCAAGTTGTTACAACTAGTATTTATACTTCCGTTGGTTACCTTTCAGATTTTTTCGCCACATGGACATTAACTTTGGTCATTATTGAAACCCCTATTCGTAATCAATTTTCTAGTATCTATTCTCATTGGGGAAGTTCCGCTACTAGTACCTTTTCAACGTCTTTGACTACAACTACCGATTATTTAGGTAATGCAACCACTGAAATTGTTTATTATATTTTTACTCCAGAGCGTAATATCTATTCAACACAATATTTCGAAATTAGTGGAACTTCCATCGGAACGACAACGTTTTCAACCATTATCACTACAATCACAGGAACGGATAGTTCTGAAACCACTGAAACTGTTTATTATGTTGGTCTTCCAACTAATTCTGCTGAAACTACTATCCTGACATCATGGACAGGGACTTATGTTAGTTTATATTCTAGTACTGTGATCGGTGGAACGACTATTTTTTACGTTGAAACTCCACTATTAGATCCAATCACGTCTTTTGTTGCTTATCCTGGTGATGTAACTGCAACTATTGCCACATTAATTACAACAAGCTATGGTTATATGGATTCATTTTTACTACCATGGACCTATACTACATATATTGTCGAAACTCCATCAAGAGCATTGACAAGTACATCATTCACACCATGGATTAAAGAAAATTCAGAAACATTCAGTACAATTCTTTCGACTTTCTCTGGTTCTGATGGCATCTATACCACAGAAACTATTTTCTTAGTTTACACACCATATCGTGTGTTAACAAGTACTTCTACTACTGGTTGGCAAAATTCTTACACAGAAACATTTAGTACCGAAACTTCAATTTTAACAGGTTCAGATGGTGTTGAAACTACAGAAATTCTATACATTGTTGGAACTCCTCAATCAATAATCACTACAACTGTTTTCACAGCTGGCTCCAATTCTTTGACCTCAACATACTCTACTTTAGTCACCACTATATCAAATTCAGATGGATATGTTTTCACAGAAACCATTTATTATGTTAGCACGCCTAAAAGGGATTTCATAACAACAGAATTTACATATGCAACTGATAAAACTACAATGACCTATTCGACTTTAATTGTGACTAGCACAGACTCATTAGGAAATGAGACTACCGAAACAACATATTTTGTTCAAACACCATCTATTGGATTGCTATCCACTACCTTTACCGGCTGGTATGCTACGGACACATGGACTTACTCAACTGTTACTACAATTATTGATGAAAATGGTTTAGCAACCACCGCCACCGTCTATTACGTTTACACGCCTATAAATGAAACAACTACTACTGTTTATTCAACTGGTTCATCAGGTACTAATACGTTTTCAACCATGATTAAAACCTTTACTGATGCTGATGGTAATGCTACAACAGAAACTATTTATTTTGTTGAAACTCCTTTAAGAGTTGGTACAACCACTGAGTATAGCGGATGGTCTAGTAGATTAACTACAACATATTCCACGGGAACAATTATTGTTACGGATGTTATTGGTGAAGAAATTACGTACACTGCATATTTTGTTTATACTCCAGATTTCCAAGTTACAAGCACTTCTGTATTCACCACTGATGTGACGTATACATCAACTGAAGCCACCATCATTTCATATATAACTGCATCTGATGGTATCATTACAACAGAAACAATTTATGTTGTAGTTAGACCTACTCCAAATGTTAAGGAAACATCTTTCACTTACTGGA
>JAJMDY010000098.1:0-20624 GCA_030573885.1 Tetrapisispora pingtungensis (nom. inval.) | reverse complement strand
TATAGTTTTAGTTTTGGGTATTTCTAACTGAGGTTCTTTTGTACGGGGTTTTACTGAAGTGTCATTAGGGTGTCGTGGTCATATTAAAACATTGTCAATTTAAATAATGTTTTAGATTTAACTCAATTATTTCCTAATTAAGAGTTCTAAATTCTTCAATAATTTTCACAACTCGTTAGGGTTTCTTGTATTAATATCGTTAACTTAAGTGACATTGTTTCTAGTTTATTACAACTCTACAAATATTAAGCTTCTATGGCCAAGTTGGTAAGGCGCCACACTAGTAATGTGGAGATCATCAGTTCGACTCTGGTTGGAAGCATATTTTTTGCGGCAACACAACAGAATGCTTCACCCTACCAATGCCAGCACTTCATGAGAAGCACGCCTCGAAAGCACTACACTTCTAAGCAAAGTTATATCGGTGGAGCCGTTGTACACGTAATGAACATTTTAACCGATCCACTGCCAGCGCAAACAACCCGAAACACCAGACCGCAGCGCCAGCGAATATCTTTGTGGCAGGCCCAAAACAAAAATAATAATTTTCAGCAGTTTTGCATTTCTTTTTATTTCCCTTTTGGGCCGTTTTTGTAGCTTTCTTTAGGGTTTCTTTAGGGTTCGGCTGTAGACCGTCCGCAGAACACCCAGGCGTTGATGAAAAAAGTTTTTCACTCGTCCCAAAGAGGTAAGCAGTTGCTGCCAACAGGTTGTACGCTGAAGAGCCAAAACACAACTAATCACAGCGATAACTACATCTAAATTGCCAAACTGCTACATGAATAACATGAATTGATATCTGCTAGCAAATTCATGCTACCATTTTTCTACCTCTGCTGTCCATTCCTATTCCATTCTAACTTGTCTGGACCATGAAACTGAAATTTCGAGAGTGATATTTTTTCAATTTATTTGAAAAAGTTATTGAATTGTCTATAATAATGTTGACAATATAATATTTCAATTTGCTTTACTTGAATACTCTCCTGTTCCTATCTCGGTTATTTTTTTTTAGCCAATTTTTTTTATGCTGAAATTTTCAGACTGTTCTTAAGAACGATGAGTTTATCAAAGTTATTTTATTAACGTACATGTAGCTTCCATTCTGTCAATCTATCCATAACATATATATATATATCATTATTATAATTTATAAAAAATTGTATTATTCTCATCGGAACGTGTAGAAACCCAATAATACAATCCAAAGTAGTGCTACTTGAAGCTAAATGTCAAAGAATACTGTTTCAAGACGGCACACTTTACCAAAAAAATTTGTATCTTTATTCTCATCAAAGAATTCAAACAATGATGAAAATGATAAAAATGTGAAAAAAAACCATCAAAGAAATTCTTCTGATATATCTGCATCACCAATTAAGAAACTACCGGTTGTTTCTAACAATTCACCAACACAAAGGAATAAAAAGTCAGACTCAACTTTAAATTCGCCAGTGTCCTCAATTACATCCTCGGTTTCAGGATTATCAATACATCAACAAAATAATAACAACGGTATTGGTGTATCTATACATATAGATAAATACAACTCAGCATCGAATTCAACATTGAATTCAAACAGTAGCATTCAAAAATCAAATTTACAAAATGTTCGTACTAGAATAAATAGTGAAAAATCATTACAACCAAATTTAAATACCAACAATAATTCATATTCCAACTCCAATTCCAATTCTAATTCTAATTCCAACTCCAATTCCAATTCAATTAATCACATAGAGGTCAAACAAAAGAAAAATTCTGATAGAATCAGTTCAAATCAATCCCAAAATAGTAATTCGATTAAGTCACTATCAACTCAACAACAATCAAGCACAACTTTAAATAATGATTTTTCTTCAGCATCCAATAATGAACATTCCTCACATAATTCTTCGAACAATTCATTACCTCAACAACAAATACCTACAACTAATGTACCGGTTCAACATTCGAAAAGATTTACAGTATTAGAAGATGGTACACATATTCATAATTTAAAAGCTGCAAGAAGACAAGAAAAATTAAGAAGTATGATAAAAAATATTTTGGGTTCAAATGATGAAAAATTAAGAGGTCAAGCAAAATCAGCGGTTCCACATATTATGAAAGATACAAAGAATTTCATAACTGCCGAAGATCCAAACCCACCAACTTTATTATCAGGTTTAGTCAAACAAGTAGAAATAATGAAAAAGGATTCATCAACAATGCATCAGTCTACAAATATCTCTAATAACAATAGTTCTAATGCTATCAAACCTATTCATAGTGAAGATAGTTTGTCAACAATTCAAAGCCATCAAAGTGATATGATTCCAATTTCTGGTGCTTCTTATGGAGGTGATAAAATTATTTATAAAAATCAAATCCCACCAGATTACCAAGATGATTTCATAAAATCATTTATGAATAAAAAAGACTCACTTTCGTTTGGCGAAAAGTATGGTCGTTGCCAAGAAGTCATTGGTAAAGGTGCTTTTGGTGTTGTAAAATTATGCCATAAGAAAGATCCAAACAATAATAAGAATGAAATAGTTTACGCTGTTAAAGAATTTAAAAGAAATTCAACTGAACCTATTGAAAAATACTCTAAAAGACTTATTGCTGAATTCTGTATCTCATCATCATTGAGACACACAAACATTATAGACGCATTTGATTTATTTCAAGATGCTAATGGTGATTACCGTGAAGTTCTAGAATATTGCTCCGGTGGAGATTTATTTACATTGATCATTGCTGCTGGAAAATTAGAAATCGCAGAAGCTGATTGTTTTTTCAAGCAACTTATAAGAGGTGTTAGTTACATGCATGACGTCGGTGTTTGTCATAGAGATTTAAAACCAGAAAATTTACTATTGACTTCCACCGGAGTTTTAAAGATTACTGATTTTGGTAACGCTGAATGTTTTAAGATTGCTTGGGAAAAAGATATTCATTTAAGTGCAGGTGTTTGTGGATCAAGTCCATACATTGCTCCTGAAGAATATATTAAAGAAGAATTCGATCCATGTCCGGTAGACGTTTGGGCATGTGGTGTTATTTATATGGCAATGAGAACTGGTAGACAATTATGGAGTTCTGCCACTAGAGACGACACATTTTTTTGTCAATACTACAAGTCCAGAAAAGAAACAGGCAAGTTCGCACCAATCGAAGCTTTACAACGTACACAATGTAGGAATGTTATCTACTCGTTATTAGATCCAAATCCTTCAGGAAGATTGACTCCAAAACAAATATTAAAGACCGAATGGGTAAGAGAGATTAAATGTTGTAATGAAGGCTTACCTAAAAAGCTCGCATAGTACAAATATTTATATAATACTATTTTCAAACATTTTGTAGGTATGTGTTATTTTGCATAATTAGCATAATTTATTTATTATTTATTTTAGCTATCCTTATTTATAACCTAGCGTGCATATATCCAGTTGCATCATTTGTTGAAGTATATCTTCCAACTTAGTATCCAAAACCCCATTTACGTAGTTGTCTCTCGACTGCTGATCGAGGTATTGTTGAACTTGTGCCAATTTTGTGTAACCTTCTGTACTAAATCTCATTTGAATTTTAACCATGGACTCGAAACTTGGATCATAGTAAGGTATTCTTAGATTTAACAATTGTGGCAATTCACACTTTAATTGTTCATTTAACTGCTCATAAGTATCCTTAGCGTCTTCAAGTTCTTTTTCGGCTCTTGGTAACTTACTAGAATCTTTTGTAGGTTTTTCTGTCAGTCTTCTTACTTTAGATTTTGCAGCATCATAATCTTGTTTTTTATGATCTCTTTTCTTGATGGCATCATCGATTTCTTTAAAATAATGAGAGAACTTTTCTAGCGGCGTTATAACTGTTTCCATAAAAGGTGTGTCTAATTGTTTAATAATGTCATTATCAAAATCGGTAACAACTTGAAAATAATAATTACCAACATTATTGGAGCCTGTCGACTTATCTTCAGAATCATCATATAAAGATGAGATCACTTCAGCAATTTTTAATTGTGACTGAGCTACTTGTTTCAATGAATCATGATAACCTCTTGCTTCTAAACAGAGAGCCTCACCACATTTCTCTAAAGACCTATACCTACGTTCTTCTAAATCAAAGTTTTTATCAATAGTTTTATCAATATTTTTAACATGAACAGATTGACCAGCTCTATTTAAAGCTTTCTTAAAGCCGTCCCAACTCATTTATAAATTTCAGTAAGTTACTGTATTGTAAATCAGTATTACAAAAGCTAATATTAGTAACTAGTTTTTTGCTCATCTTATCATCCAAGCAACAAAATAAATAAAATATTGCTGAAAATATATCAAAATAAGCATGTTGCTCTTAAATATAATTCTATTCGTTTAAGATTTATCAAACTACAAATTACACAACCTAGATTAGCCGTATCTTCTTTTTGGAGGCCTCCTATGATGCTTATCTTGCACTTTCTTTTTGAGGCGGTGACTCTGAAATCGCCTATTTGAGACACGCCCTTAAGATTTTATTCTTATGTATCTAAACGATTCGTAAAGGGAATGTTTCAAAAAACATCCTCATTAAGATAGCCATTTTAGGATATTCAATATTATTTTAATTATTATTTTGGTTATTATATGTATTACTAAGAAATTATTTATGCAAAATGATTGTTGGGTACGTATAGATATATATATATATATAAATACAGAAAGTCTAGCCATGATCGAATAAATTAAGAGAACTAGCCTCTTGAACATGGGTATGAAAATTCGTTTGTTGGTAACTTTTTTGATGTTAGTACTAAATATGAATTATGTCTATCTGTTAAACCTTCAAATGCATTATACCATGAAATGAATGCCGTAACAACACCAAAAACACCTCCAGTTTTAGCTAATGCAGTAGAGTTTGTAAATTTACCCACTGCTAATATGAAAAATGTAACCGCGAGGAAGAAGAATAAACTGAAGAACATCAAAGTAGATTTCATTGTACATATGCATAAAAACGTCGTAAATAGAGCCCATGCAATCAAAAAGATACCAATAGCATTATCGAACTGATCTAGATTCTCTTTGTAAGCGTCAATAACACCAAACCATGGAACAAAAAAAGTAGCAAAGCTCATCCAAAAACCACCAAAAGAACATAGTGCGGTACCACCAAAGGTATTTTCAACTGCAATACACCATATACCTGCAATCATCTGCACTAAACCACCATAAAAGAAAGCTGGACCAACAATAGCATTAGGAATTTTGACACCCCTAGCTTGTACATTATACATAGACAATAAAAAAGTAGTCAATGCAAAAGCTGATAGTCCTAAAGGAGCTGGATTAGCAAATTTATGTTCGGATGGAATTCTCAAACCAGGATTTAAGGAACCACCAAATGCTTCTAACAAATCTTCTCTTAAAAATCTTTCCTTACCAATATTGACATATTCATGATTTTTACCACTTGTGTATACTCTACTAATATTGCTATCTGTGTTACTATTTGTGTTTGCCGTTCTGGACCCTGAATTCGATAATCTTCCATCAAAATTGGAAACTCCACTTACTGTGGATGATGTGTCAGAGTAGTGACTTACCATAATTGTTAAATTACTTTTCTAAATTATGGTTATTTCTTTCGATATTTTATTATATAATTATTATCAAATGAAACCGTTTATATTATGTACAGGTCAAGAATGTTATAATATTAACAAATTATATTTAATGATACTATTTTAAATATATATGATTATATATAAATATTTTGAACTCAAAGTAAATAAAAAAAGTTTGGAAATTAATCAATTATCATCAAATTAACTAAGTAGTCAACGTTGTGTGTTTGTCTTAAATCATTTCAAAGATTTTTAGAATGTTACGATGGATTTAAAATTCTTTTACAATTACTTACAATGATACTTTGATTTCAATTGTTTTATGGGTTGTCTCTATTCAATTTCCCTAGCCTTTCAACTACTCTACCTTTACATTTGTATTCATTTCTTTTTAGAGAAACCAGCATTGCTAATTCCAAATTTCGAGATACAAAATTTAGGCTTTTCTACTAATTTTTCGCACAAGACTATTCCGAAAGTTGATAAAAGTTAAAGAAATTTCAATTTCGAAACTTGCGATGACTTCCATCAGAGAAGAGCTAAAGTAAAAATAACTTTCATTTAAATTTCTTAAAATAAATTTCTGAAATACTAAACATTTTGTCAAATTGCCCTTTAAATAATAATGACTAAAGCCGGGAATTTGTATACAATCATTTATTTTATTCTTAGTCAGAATATTAGCTAACCTTTATATTATATATAAGTCATCGTTTCTATATTTTTTTTTAGCCTTTCAAATTAGTCAATTACCTTCATGATTCATTGTTTTTACAATATTATTAGTTTAATTTTAATGTAAATTTTTATCAGTAATTAATTAGTATTTCATATGTATAAATCTCTAATTCTACTCAATTCCTAAAAAAAAAATACAACTGTTTTAATTATTTTCGTTAAATTTCCAGGGCCTAAACTATTAGATAATTTTATTTTGTGAAATAAATTAGATGACATACGATTTCTTACCAATGTTAATAAGAATATATAATTTAAATTTTGTATAAGAATGCATATGGTGCTAATCACTTATACCTTTATAATATTATAGAATTCATCTCTTCTCAATCACAATGTATTTTAATGCTACATATCCTAAAATAAGAAATACAATGTTGAATGCAATTAGAGAATTTATGTCGAATGTTAGGTTTTTGACTTTAAAACCAAATGTACTCAATATAGTTGCTCCTGGTACTTCAATGTCTAAACCAAATTTTTTTTCTTTTAATATTAAAGTTTTTACTTCATTAATCAAAAGAGCCTCATATGCATAATAAAATATCGAGAAACTCTTGAAATACTTGAACATAGAATTGGAAATTTCGTCAGTATTAATAAACAAGCCACTGAATAGTATCGAGCCTAGTAATATTAGCACACTCAAAATAATAGAACTATTTAAATCTTTAAAAATTATTCCCGCTGTTAAAATTTCTAAGGATATAGCCAAATTAAACAAAATCAAAATAATAATAAACGTTAAGAAGTTATGATAGCCGTCAACTACATTTAACCCTACAAGCGGATATACTATCAACGAAATAAAAATAGGAGGAAAAACTCTTAATGGTAAAATATCACTTACGATCTTACTTATATAGTAAGCCAAAGGATCATAGTAATTATTAGATCTTTCTTTAATAAATATTATTCTCTCCTGTGCAAATGAACTTAAACCTGTGAATGTAATAAATCCAAAATATGTTAAAATAAAGAAAAACAAACCCATTCTATTTTGAAACCCGCTAATATCTAGAGTTAGATTATAGTACAATAAACCTAAAAAGAATGCCAGTAAAACTGATAGTAGATAATTTTCAATCAACAGTTTTGGGTTTCTGTAAACATTTTTAAATGTTCTAGAACATAATATCAATAATTGCTCATAAAATGATGCAGTCTCATTTATTGTTGGCAAGTCACTACCATTGTTCAAGTTTAATTGAACACTATTCTGGATCTCATTAACCATTTCAGTGTAAAAAGTTCCTTTCATAAAGTTGTCAGATAATATATCAGATATGCGAATGTAGTTGGAATTTAATGTTCTATTATCAGAAACAGGCGAAGTTTCAGTTAATTGATCTGTTTCAATTGTTGCTTGATCTGATTTTGAATTATCAAAAGTTATATCGATCAAATAGTCTGCAACATTATATCCCTGAGGACATGCTAAATCATTTGCAGCTAGATACTTATGGACATGATTTGTTGCACCTGAGTATATCATTCTACTATTGCTTAGTAATAATATTTTGTCAAACAGATTAAATATATTGGATCTAGGCTGATGAATAGATACAATTAAAGTTCTATTATGATTTTGTGCTAATTTCACCAAACAATTAACAACGTTATTAGCATTGTTTGAGTCAAGGCCTGATGTTGGCTCATCTAATATTAATATAGATGGAGAGGTTACTAATTCACATGCAATTGATACACGTCTCTTCTCACCACCACTTATACCCCTTTGAAAGTCGTTACCAATTAGACGATCCTTGATTTCTAAAATCCTTAATTCATCCAAAACTTGTAAAACTCTCAATTGCTTTGCTGCAAATGACATACTTCTTGGTAATCTTAATAGTGCGCTATTTAGAACCGTTTCGTATACTGTTAAAGTAGGGAATAAATAATCATCTTGATCAACAAACCCTATTAATTTCTTAAAATAACTCTTTTCCAGCTCTTTACCATTAATTTTGATGCTTCCCTCAATGACACCATCCTTTTTATCTTTCATCGCAATAATATCTAACAAAGTTGTTTTACCTGCACCTGAACCACCTAATATGGCCAAAATTTCACCTGGTTTTACTATACCAGATACATTGTGTAATATATTTAATTCATTCGGACCTTCATTTGAGTCAACATCATCATTATTTTTTTTGATTTTATACGAAATATTTTCAAATGACAATGTTGCTGGTGTATCATATTTTAAGAAATCATATTGATCACTTGGTAATTCAACAGACCTAGCGCCAATACCAGTAATTATATTTGAAAAGAATGGAGATTTGGAAATCTTATTTGTAATTAAATAAGAAGATGCTGCTATAAATATTATGATAAAAGAAAGTAATAAATTGAACGACCAAGACAAAGTCTTTCGACCAGGCTTCATATCTGGTGGTAGATAGCCCGGTACTTGTGAATAATGCAAACACTCTGTGGAATTACATGCCAATTGTATATGGTCATCGCCAAATATTGTTGAGATTAAATCATTCATCTTTGGTTCTTCAAATACACAATCATGTTCACTTAAATCTTCTTTGTCAATATCACATTGAAATTTACCAGGTCCCCTTATTTCTTCTGTCAAGAATTCTGATATATCAACAGAACCGCCTTTTCCACATAGCATTGTATCTGAAATACATTTACAACTTATATCATCACAGTGATAAGATGTTCTGTTATTTTGTAAATCAATATCGAATTGACAACTATTCAAATCACAATAAAAACTTTCGATTTCATCAATCCAAAACTGAAAATTACAATTCTTTTCATTTTGATCACAGATAAATGTAATTTGAGGAATTTTACCATTTAATATTTTCAAAATCTTGTTATTCACAACATTACAATTCGAATAAATTCTATTCACAATCATCCCATTTTTGTTACAAGTCCCCTCTATGGAATTGTCAGGCATGAATTTATTACAAACCGAATCCACTTCACATAGATTGCAATTGATACCCGTCCATCCATCATTACATTTACAAGTGCTGCTTTCTGTATCATTTCGTAGAGGCCTATTATTTATATTTTTTTTATCGTCTGATAGTGAGCCACATAATGGAATAGAACAATCAGGGCCTCCAAAACCTTCAATGCATTCACATTGGCCATTGTATTCGTTACAGGTTGAAAATTGTTTGCATTCAAACATAGGTAACATACAATTAAAGCATGGCGGACATGTCTCACTGTCGTTTATTTCAGCTCGGTTATTATCATTGACATTAATTATATTTTGGCTATTCACGATTGGCAAAATTGCTCGAACAAAATTACCAAACAGTAATAGCCAAATTAAGTATTTGAAATACAGTAACATTTCAAAATTTCTGTATTTATATATTTCAATATTTTAGTTTTTCCCCTAATAGCAAATATGAGAGATCGGATTTACAATTTAGTGCATTCAAATTTCATATAACTATACGAATATATTAAAAAAATTTAAAAAGTTTGTCTCCTGGTATTGCATAAACTATTTCCCAATATTGGTCAAATCTTAATTTGAATATTTATTATATTTACGAGCGCCAAAGATTTTATTAGTTCCTTTAAAATGTCATCCAGACATATATTAAATCAACACTTTTCAAAATTTACCTTAATCATTAATCTGATCATGTGACTAGAATAATTGACACGTGATACAAATACACGTGGTTTACCCTACCCATCTTCGAAATTACAATCACAATTACAAGATTTTTTTGTTCACGTTAGCTACAAAAGCTTTCACCGTGAAACAAATTTCAATTAACACTATCGAGCGTTAAAGAACATTATGAAGACGGTAATCCGAAAATGCTAATTCCAAACCCAAGAGTCTCTCTTTGATTTTTTCCCTTTTGCCAGTATCAAAAAATGACAGAAAAAAATACACCAGAACCAAAGCCAGCTTCCACTAATTGGAAACCCTAGATAACTATTTCTAGCATAAATTTTTGATTTCGGTTCTTCAATAATAAAAACACACTAATACATTTAGTACAGTGGGCTACTTTCGAGGAAAAGAATATTCTCGAAATACAGGTTTGGCCGAAGGACAACCGCGCAGTACGCCACTGTTTTCACATTTGTTAATTTTTGAAAATTTACGGAATAGGAAAAAATGGTAAAAAAATTATTAGGAATTGCAGGAAATACCGTGAAGGTTGTGTATTGCGTAGTCAATAAAAAGAAAAAATCAAAATGAAAATTAAAAATTATGAAAATTTCGAAAATGCCTGAAATATTAGTATGGGATAATCGAAAAAGAAAAACTACCAATATTAGTGGAAGCCAGATATCCAACTATCAAAAGTTATTCCCCTCCAGGATACAAAAAAAGATACAGAAACTATGTTACATTAACAATTTTCTTTTAATTCAACAATACTATAGACTTTTTGATGTAAAACCTCTCGAACAATTCAACTGTTCAAGAACTGTTTTATTATAATTTCGAGTTTGGCTATTGAGAGATATATTTTGAGAAATTAAAATAACTGTAGCAATAAGCATCCTTTTTTGATTGCAATACAAGAAGCTTATTCTGTTGTTGCAATTCTTACCAACAATAAAATTTTACTAACGTGCTTAATAGGTTTGTGAAAAACATCCTTATCACAGTGTTCTGATATTTATCTTGATTTTGTTTTAATTGTATGTATAAAAAGGTTGAATTATTAACGTAATTGAGAGTAAAATTTGAATTCTTAATTTGAACTTTAATATAAATATACCCGATTTCTGTTATCTTGTAAAAATTATTATCTTCAACTTAATTATATTCTTTTGCGTATTTGTTTTGTTGTGTTTTTTTTCTTGTAATTGTTTATTGTATGTTTAGATACCTTATAAAAAAACCATCAAACGTTTTTAAAATGTCTTTATCTTCTAAATTATCCGTTACCGACTTAGACTTAGCTGGTAAGAGAGTCTTCATCAGAGTTGACTTCAACGTCCCATTAGATGGTGACAAAATCACTTCTAACCAAAGAATTGTTGCTGCTTTACCAACCATCAAGTACGCTTTAGAAAAGGGTGCTAAATACGTTGTTTTAGCTTCTCATTTAGGTAGACCAAATGGTGAAAGAGTTGCCAAGTACTCTTTAAAGCCAGTTCAAGCTGAATTATCCTCTTTATTAGGTAAGCCAGTTGAATTCTTAAACGACTGTGTTGGCCCAGAAGTCGAAGCTGCTTGTAAGGCTGCTCCACAAGGTTCTGTTATCTTATTAGAAAACTTAAGATACCACATCGAAGAAGAAGGTTCCAAGAAGGTTGACGGTAAGAAGGTCAAGGCTTCTGAAGAAGATGTTGCTAAATTCAGAAAGGAATTATCTTCCTTAGCTGATGTTTACATTAACGATGCCTTCGGTACCGCTCACAGAGCTCACTCTTCTATGGTTGGTTTCGACTTACCACAAAGAGCTGCTGGTTTCTTATTAGAAAAGGAATTAAAATACTTCGCCATGGCTTTAGAAGACCCAAAGAGACCATTCTTAGCTATCTTAGGTGGTGCTAAGGTCGCTGATAAGATTCAATTAATTGACAACTTATTAGACAAGGTCGACTCTATCATCATTGGTGGTGGTATGGCTTTCACCTTCAAGAAGGTTTTAGAAAACTCTGAAATCGGTGACTCTATCTTCGATGCTGCTGGTGCCGAAATTGTTCCAAAGTTAATGGAAAAGGCTAAGGCTAAGGGTGTTAAGGTTGTTTTACCAATTGACTTCGTCATCGCTGATGACTTCTCTGCTACCGCTAACACCAAGATTGTCTCTGACAAGGAAGGTATCCCAGCTGGCTGGCAAGGTCTAGACAACGGTCCAGAAACTAGAAAATTATTTGCTGCTACCGTTGCCGAAGCCAAGACTATCGTCTGGAACGGTCCACCAGGTGTTTTCGAATTCGAAAAATTCGCTGCTGGTACCAAGGCTTTATTAGATGCCGCTGTTGCTTCTTGTGAATCCGGTAACACTGTTATCATTGGTGGTGGTGACACTGCCACTGTTGCTAAGAAGTACGGTGTCACTGACAAGATCTCCCATGTCTCTACCGGTGGTGGTGCTTCCTTAGAATTATTAGAAGGTAAGGTCTTACCAGGTGTTGCTTTCTTATCTGAAAAGAACTAAGGTATTTTTAAAAAGAATGGAAATTAATCTCACTTTTTTTAAATCTATATATCATCATTTTATAAACGAATAAATAACGAAATTTAATGAAATAATTCATTGTTTATTATCATATTATATATAATCCTTTCAAATAATGTATTGTAAAAATTTGTATTAATAAATATAAATTAAATGTAATTTAAATTACATTAGTATTAAAATTATATGTACATAATTGAGATTATCTTTTCCTAAAGTCTAGTTTTCTTTCTTCTGGGTTCTGATATTTCATGCCAAGCAAATTGAATATTTTCTTTTCATCAAAACTTTCAAGTAAACAATCACCATCAAATAAACCATGCTGAGTAAGTTTCCATCGTTTACCAATTGCAACCATTCTCATTCTTCGAATATAATCTGTTGAACCTGTATAATGAATTCTTGAAGAACCAAGTTCAGACCATTTGCACAAAAAAAAATCCATTCTTCTACAAATCGGATTACCAGGTTCTCCATTTAAAGACATGAATTTGTCCTCATCTTTTAATATTACTTTTGAATCAATTTTTTGGTAAACGTTTTCATTGGATTGCAGTTTAACACCTAAGAACAGTTTCTTTAAATTATCTTTATTTTTTTTTCTGCATCTCTGTATACCAGCCACTTTATATCTACTATCTATTTCATCATTAAACACATTACTTATACTAGAATTCATCAATAAAAAACACTGCACATATTTTTTTTTGTATAATGAAATTGACAGTCTTTCAATTATATTACTTAAGATTGAAATATCATCGCAGCCTTCTTTATAAAATAGCAAATCAATATCACCACATAATTCAGAACCTCTTCTATAACTACCTTGAAGTTCAACCGAACAATCAATGTCAATTATTTTTAATTCATCTTTAACTATTTTTAAATGTTTCTCGCATTCATTTCTTGTCATTTTTGTATTCCAATCATCGTAATAACTTATTCCAAAAAGAGTTGGCCAAGCTACTTCAAAATCTTCCGGAAATTTTTCCATTGCTTCCTTAAATGACTTGATTTTAAAAAGTTGCCATTTCTTAGCTAATTCTATACCAACATTATGGCAACTCATAAAGTATTCTACTGCCTTTTCAGCTTCAGTTTTAACAGTTAATCCAGGAAGTGTTCCATTTACTAGAATAGTATCAATTTTCTTTCCTATAGATTCACCAACGTATTCCAGTTTATTTCGTGCTTCGGTTCCTGATTTAATAACAAAATTTGCTTTAAGTATCGATTCTGCTGCCAGTTTATAACTTCTTGCACGTATAGTTTCATTTTTCAATTTACAACTATCTGATAATTTCAACAGAATATCAGCTAAGTTTTGATTTGATTGAAAATTACCATCATCGAGTTCTTTATTAATTTTAATTTTATCAATTTCTTTAAGTATTTTATTTTCTAATTTCTTTCTCTTCTCATCAGCTTGGGAGTTTGTTATGCCTTCACCATCTCTTTTCAGGTTTTTGACATCTATTAAATCACTGGATTTTATATTAAATGTATTGTTTTTCAGAAATGATTGAATTAATGAAATATTAATAAACTTTAACCCATTGACTTTTATTTTTTCCCAGTCATTCAATTCCCAAGGCCTCAACTCTCTTTTAAAAATATCATATTGTTTAATTTTATTTTTCGTATCAACAAACGAGTCATTTATTAGAACAATGGAATTTTTATTAATTTTCTCAGATATATTTGGCTTCCATTTAACAACATCACCACCATTTTCTTCAATTTTATTAATAATAAATTTTATATATGGCGATTCATCATTTGGTAGTATAATAAAGTTTTTCCTAGAAAATAACATTTATTTTATTTTCTGATAAAATTGTAAATTTAAACGAATCTAATTCAATTGAGTTCAAATATTACCATTAAAATTATAAATTATTTCTGAGTTTCTTTCAATTATTTTCAAGATCAAACTAACCTGTTTTAAAAATGTCTTTTTTTTTAAAAAAAAAACATCAAACGTTTGTTTTATATATGTTTCGGTTTGGCTCTTAATTTTTTATTATGGGAACCCTTAATATTAATAATTCATGTGGTGAAGTTTTTAACATATCGATACACAACCAAATAAAATAGAAACAATAGGATTTTTATTTACTATATATATAAATATTCCAAAAATATAAAAAATTGTAGTCAACAATGCACTGAGTAAGATAGATTGGTGAAACATTGAGATTATTTAACCAGAAATCGACAGTGCTAACTTTGCGATGTCGCAACCGTTATTTGAGACAAAAGTCTCAAAAATAAACTAGTATAATTGACATTTATAAAAATTCCTCCTATTATGATACAGATAATCATTTGAGTAGTTATAGAAGATTTCATAGAAGTCTAAATAACAAAAAGGATAACCTCAATTCTTTATTTCTTTTATAACTCTAATGTTTGATTTAACTGTTAATCCTGTTTCCACTTACGCTCTTGATTTTTTTTTAAAATTTCCTTTTTTGGTCTTTCCGGAATAAAAATTCTTAAAATTTTTTTTTCAAAATTTTCAAAACTGAGTTGAGATGAGATGAGATGAGATGGAATTATATCCATGATTCGTTATAAGATTAATATTATCAACACAATTGGGATTTATATTAACAATAGGTTTCACTATTTAATATTATTGTGTTAATAACATTACTTGTTTGGATAGACTTATTTCTGGATTTTAATTGAAGATACAATACTGGCATTAACCTATATAAATATATAGACATTACAGAACAGTATGTCTGAACATATTCCAGCTTGGAAAAGAATTAATATTGTCAAAGAAGCTAAAAAAGCTGAAGGGATTAATGATAACGATGACCCATTAAACGTTACTACTCATTTATCAACAGGTTCATTGACTAAGAAACAAAAAAAACAAATCATCAATAAAACATCATCAAAGAATAAAGAAAATAAAATTAACAAAAGTTCTAAAGATAAGCAAAGAAAGAAGATTAAATTAAAGAAAGCTGAAAAAGATTTAAAACCAAAGATACTAAGAGATCAAATCAAATATTTAGTTGATTTTTATACAAATAAAATTAATGATGAATTACCTGATATTGTCAAAGAAATCGATTTTATTTCATCAAACATATCATTGTTTAATAAAAAAACTGATGATAACGGTATCGTTGAAGTTTGGAAATTTTCTAAACAAAAACAAAATTGGTTACTAAAACATTTTTTTAATATTGAATTAATTCCAATTGAATTAAATCAATTATTATTTGATTATTTTGAATTATTAAATGGGTTTTCTAAAAAACAATTAACTGAAGAATGTCAAAAGAAAATATCTAGTTGGAATGATTATATTGAAGCACAAGAGATTCAAATGGCTAAGCTAGTTGAAGGCGATGACAAAACCGAGGAAGAGAGTGAAAAGAAAGAGACTAAAGAAGACCCAAAAAATGAAGAAGAAATGATTTTACAACCTAACAAGGATGAGATTATTAGAGCTAAAGGGATGTTAAATACATGGCTAAATATAATGAAAAAAAATGATGAAAATAGTAGTGAAATTGAAAAGTTTGAATTAGGAATAAAATTGAGAAATTTTGATTAAAAAACAACAACAACAACCGACTACAGCAATAACATTAAGTATGCATATATATCTATTTTGTATAATAGAATATTACTAAAAATAAAATAAAATTAAAATAGATTAAATAAAACTAGCCTATAATCGATTTTATATATTTAATATCAATGATCTTAATATGAAAAATTATTTATTCGGATCTATATCGAGCGAGAAATTTTAATATTTCATCATAATTAACAAGTATAGCGCAAATTTTATACATGAAAAGAAACCAACCCAAACCATTTAATATTAACTACTATTCATAATGTGATAAATACACTTTATAATGAAAAAAAAACTGTATTAAAAAAGTAAAATGAATTATCTTAATGCGTAATTGTAATAAAAATAATCGGCTTTTCTGTGAACCAATTCTAAATAATATAACAGCGAGTTCACTTTGCTGTAGTTAGACTCAATAGGTGTTTTTAAGAAACTAATCGCGTTACCTCGTATTATAACGAAAAATTGAAAGATTCCATGTTGTGGAGCAGAATGAACCGAGGCATGCTAAATAATCTGTTAGATAATTTATTACTAGAAAAATACTTTTGACACTACTTTTCCAAGAAAAGTAAAATCTACCAAGTTACTTCGTGGAGCAAACATGTTTTCTTATGTTCCTTGTGTTTTTGTTTTGTTGTTATTTCTATTATAGTGTGGGTTAAATGTTTTCCCAGTGAATAATTTCAAGGATGGCTTGCGACAAAAGAATTTAAGCATTATTTTGCCGAAGCGAAACTGAACATCCGATCAACTATACCAAATTAGGAATTAATAAATCTGGAGTATGCAATTGAAATTCTCTCCAAAGGATTAATGAAAAAAAAATATTGAGATATTGTTTATTAAAAAGAAACGAAAGTACAAATAATATCGAGGAATCGTTTCTTTTGATTATGAACTATTAGTCTTAAAAGAGTAGTTACACGCAGCAAATTGGTTAATGGAATAACAATCTTACATCTTTTGTGAACTTTTTTGTTTTATTTTAGAATCAAAAGTTATTTCCTTGTTTCTTTTCCAATTCTTCATGGACCATTTCTACAGTGTAGCAGCAAGGACTGAGTCGGTTTGCTATTAGCTTTTGCTAACTTTAAATGTAAATAGTAGTAATAATCAGAATCGTCCGTTCCTAACCCCATAGTTATTTTTTAGAATCAAACTGTTACACAATTTTCAAGAAAAGTATGGTACTACCAAGCTCTAAAAAATTGTTTTGTTTATTGAAAATTAGCATAAGTTCAATTTATACCAATTGAATTTCTAATTTTATACTAAAACCTGTTGTAACTTTTCTTACAAATCGTATCATTATTATAGCGCTGGCTCATGTAGTTAAACAATATTTTTAGCGTATTATTTTCATATGTAAACTATAATAAATTTCATTAGATGAAATGAGTTATAGAAACATAACTCCATGGAATAGTGTCAACCGTGAGTTTTTAATCAAATAGGTACTGGCTATCAATTAGCAGCAAATCAGTTTGAATTAATTAAATGTCACTAACAAGTTTTTAAAATAATAAATATCATTTAAATTTGAGAAAACTAAAGATATAAAAAGAAAGTAAATTTCATTAAAAACTAAAAGTAATTTAGAAATTATCTTATCTTATGTTATTACTGAATCTATTAATCTATATTGATATTTAAAAAATCAAAAAATAATTATCATATATATACAATACAATCATTTCCTTTTCAAAGTAAAAGTTGAAAAGAAAATAATACCAAATTTATAGAAAGAAGTTACTTTTTTTGTTTTAAATAAAAATTTAAGATATAATGAAACAGACAACAAAAGACAAGATTTTGCTGAAAAACGTTAGCTACCAAGGAACACTTTACAAAAAGTTCCCAAAGGTTTACAATGTATATTTCATTGCAATTATATCTTGTATTTCCGGTCTAATGTTTGGTTTCGATATCTCTTCAATGTCATCCATGTTAGGTACTACATCTTACAAAAAGTACTTTGGTTCTCCAAATGCCACAATTCAGGGCGGTATCACTGCATCTATGGCTGCTGGTTCATTTGTTGGTTCTTTAGTTTCTCCTACAGTTTCCGAAGCTTTTGGAAGAAGAGTTTCCTTACATCTATGTTCTGCTTTCTGGATTATTGGTGCCATTATTCAATGTGCTTCTCACAATGTTGCCATGTTAGTTTGTGGTCGTTTGATTTCTGGTATAGGTGTTGGTTTCGGTTCGTCTGCTGCTCCAGTTTATTGTTCTGAAATTGCTCCTCCAAAGATCAGAGGTTTAATTGGTAGTTTATTCCAATTCTCTGTCACTGTTGGTATTATGATTTTATTTTATATTGGTTACGGTTGTAGTTACATAGATAGCTCTGCTTCATTTAGGGTGACTTGGGGTATCCAAATGGTTCCAGGTTTTATTCTATTAGTAAGTACTTTTTTTATTCCAGAATCACCAAGGTGGTTAGGTAATAAAGGTTACTGGAATGAATGTATTAATGTTATTTGCCGTATTAATAACACAACTGAAGAATCTATGGACGAAGAGGTTGCTATTCAGGTTGAAGAAATGAAACAAGCTATTGCTGATGACGCTGCTAATTCTGATTTTGGTTATGCTGACTTGTTCAAAAAAAAGACCATCCGTAAGACAATTGTCGGTGTTTCAGCTCAAATGTGGCAACAATTGTGTGGTATGAATGTTATGATGTACTATATTGTCTATATTTTTGAAATGGCTGGTCATACCGGCAACAACACTTTGGTTTCATGTTCTATTCAATACGTTTTAAATGTTGTAATGACAATCCCTGCTTTATTTTTAGTTGATAGAGTTGGTAGAAGACCTCTATTAATTGTTGGTGGTATCTTGATGCTTTCTTGGTTATTTGCCGTAGCTGGTTTATTAGCTACTTATTCGGTTCCAGCACCAGGTGGTTATGAAGGTGATGATACTGTGCGTATTAGAATACCAGACGGTAACAAGACTGCTGCTACTGGTGTTATTGCCTGTTGTTACTTGTTTGTCTGTTCATTCGCTCCAACTTGGGGTGTCGGGATTTGGTTATATTGTTCTGAAATCTTTAATAACAGAGAAAGAGCAAAGGGTTCAGCTTTGTCAACCTCTGTTAACTGGATTTTTAATTTTGCCATTGCCTTATTTGTGCCTTCTGCTTTCAAAAATATCACTTGGAAAACATATATCTTGTTTGGTGTCTTTTCTGTCGCTTTAACAATTCAAACCTTCTTCATGTTCCCAGAAACTAAAGGTAAGAGTTTAGAAGAAATTGATATGATGTGGGAAGCAAACTTACCAGCTTGGAAAACCGCTTCTTGGACACCAGGCTTTATTCCTGAAATTGATGATGAACCACTTGAAAAGACTAAGATGGAAGGCTCTGTTCAATATTACGAAGAGACAGGAAATACTGACGAAAAACCAACCACAAATCATGAGGAAGGTTTATCCGATACCGACTCAATTTAGTCTAAATAATGTTAATTTTAGACTAAATTTTAAGCATATTACAATCAAACAGAATTAATGGTGCAATAATACTTTATTACTTCTGTAAAGCTTATGAATTATAAAAAGCCATATTTAACGAAATCCTTAATTATTAAATCTATTATTTAAATATATATATAAGTTACAAGTAATTTAACTTTTATAATAAATTAAACAAGTTTTTATTATTTGCTCTCAACTTCAAGTCTGTTAATATGTAATGATTGGATATAATTATATGATTCTCAATGACACTTCTGTTTCGGGCCTTTTGATTATTCAAATCAAAGTTTCAAATTTTTGTTTGGATTTGAAAAAAGGTAATAAAAAAAATTGATGTTTATTATTGATGATATTTTTACTTTCTGGTCAGTTGTGTAATAATTTTTAATTAAGTTATTTTTCAATAAGAAATAAATCATACCAGGAATGAATAATATAGATGACGAAATTATAATAGTATTTTTAAATAATTTTTCAGAGACACCGGAACTCCTGAAACAATTTTCAGATTCCTTAACATATATATTTGAATCAGTTGCAAGAAATAGAATATTTTCATCAATAGCATCAAACATATGTCAGCAAATTTTTAATAGATGGGAAAATGGAGATAATACTGTGCATAAAGAGGTATTGAAATGTTGTTTAAATATGTGGTTCACAATTAAAGGAACAGATTACATGATAACTGACTTTGATAAAATTACTGCTAATGTAATTCAAGAAGAAGCTGATGTAGCTGAGTATCTGTTTGAGGATGATGAAAGACTAGAATTCGATCCTGCAACTAATGATATATTGGTTGATCCTATGAATAATTTAATATTAGAGGAAGTTGAGGTAACAGATTTTATAAATATAGACGATTATTAATGGTAGAGCCATATTCCTCTTTTTATAAAAAGGATAATAATAATAATAATAATAATAATAATAATAATAATAATAATAATAATAATAATAATAATAATAATAATAATAATAATAATAATAATAATAATAATAATAATAATAATAATAATAATAA
>JAJMDY010000097.1:0-23513 GCA_030573885.1 Tetrapisispora pingtungensis (nom. inval.) | reverse complement strand
TGAAAGCAAATAAGATAGTAATTATTTTAGCTAACGTTTCATCAACTGCAGCATTTATCATTTTTGTATATAAAGGGTCATTTCTATAAGTAACATTATTAAGCAAATTTTCAGAGAATAAAAAAAATTCATCTCATTTTCTCCATAACAACAGCTTCATTGTTTTTAAGGGCTCATTTAAATCTACTATTCCTGCACCATATACAATATTTTTATCAAAATAATAGAATTCAGCTCTCGAATGTTTTTGTTCTTTTTCAATTTTTTTTGTCGTTTTCTTCATGTTAACCATATCATTTAATTTTTGTAAATAATATTTTATACTCCATTTGGAACAATTAATGTTCTCATTCGCATCCACATTCGTATTCTCATTCTCATTCACACTACCATTATTATAAGTGTCAGTTGTTTCATCTGTCACTTCATTCCATCTACCTTTTAGTTCTTCATATGTAACTAGAATAGTTATTTTAAAACCTTCCTCATTTTCAGCACCAGCATTGCGACTATTTCTCACACTATCATTATTATTGGTATCACCCACGCTCTCAATTTCATTAACTTCACCTCTGATGTCATTAGATGCTGCCTCAATAACACTTTGTGAGTGTGTACGTGGTTGTAAACTATCACCAGTTTCAGCTGGATTAGATCCTGTATTAGAGCTTCTAACAGAACTGTCGTTATATCCGTTTTCGCTCATCTGTTTTGATATGTATTTAGTTTCTTGAAGTAGTATTAATTGGTATGTTAGTATTAAATATTAACACAGCTTGTTATGTATTTCTGGAGCTTTTGTATAATATAAGAAAATATACTGGAATAGCAAACAATAATATCAGGAGGAAAAGTTCTTATAAAATATATATTTCTTGCTTTTTTTATATCATTTTGAATCTTTGTGACATGCAGATAGTATCTTTAACCCATCCCCCTTGGACGAGATCTTAACAACGGTAAATCATTTTAAAGCATGCTTCCATTCGGTTAATAAACTTTTTAATCTACTGTAGAGTGTTTTTATGAACTATTGGAGATCTTTTAGATATCACTAAGTCTGATGTCATTTAAGAATTCATAGGACTTGTAATTCTTAAATTGAAAAGCAATAACAGCACAGCTATCGAGAGACTGTATCTATTAAATGTAAAGGACAAATGATTCAACTATATAAACGTGGCACATTTAAATAGACCAGTAGGACAAAAATAATTAACACAATCGCATAGAATTAACTATATTACAATCCTTAACTTTTAAAGGTTACTTCCGATAGGTAAATCCTGAATACCATATATTGACATAGTTGAGTTTAGTTATTTCTTTGAGTAGTTCAGTGTAGCAGTTGATATGATATATTTAGCTTTTGCACCCAAATAAAAATGATCATATGTCCAAGATGTATATATTTATATGTTTATTAATCGTTGGCAAATTCATATTATTCAAAGGATATTTGTCTTACCTTTCTAGTATTTCATTGGAAAGATAATATTTGATAACTAGGACATTTATGTACTCAGCCAATTGAATTATAGAATATTTATTTGATCAGAAATTATTCAAATTACAATTGGATGTTAGTTACAAATTAAACGGTCATCGCTACTGTTTTCTTAATAAAATCAAGAACTTGCTATTATTTGTGTATAGAAATATCTTCTTTGAATGACGCTTGAAACAAAGAGAACAACGTTAGCTTTGAATGCCATCAAACTTCAACTGCCATCTTGTTTAAACATAAATTCAATGATAAAAGTTTATCTGCAATTTTAAATCTCAAAGCACCATGTACGTGTAGTATATACTTTTTAAAAAATAGACTTTTCCTGGGAAGGAACAAGTTGGAAAAACATAATTTTGCTGAGTTCTCGGAGACTTCACAAATAAAAAATATTATTACAATTTATTTTATTTCATCCTAAACAACTAAATGTATTAAAATATAAACGATGTTTTTTCTATTTTTAACTATAGAAGAACAATTTTATAAATCGAGTCTAATTGTAATAATTCATCATCTAAAAAATAACCTTAAACTAAAACAATTTTTCCACAAAAATCCTTTTTAATAAGTATTGTAGAGGTTATCATTGCACTCAATCTCACTCTTTCCATGAGCGTTAAAATATAGTACTGTATAAAATATCATTTGCTAACCAGCCACCGACGAATCACCAAAGTAAACGTTGTGTTTTTGTACAACATTTTCACTAAAATACTCAGAGAGGTCAACTGAAAGTAATTCTAATTCATCTCCATCTATTCGAAATTGGTCCCAAAGATCTTGATTGCCATTGCTATACTCATAGCCAGCCCATGTTATAGAATCTACCAAACCGTATAGTTAATACGAATAATTATTTTACTCTCAGTATACGCTATTTTGTTCTGTAAATGAGTTTCAGGTTTGTTTACATCAGTTGAACTAATTGATAGTGTAGCTGTATTTGCTAATAGGGTAAATACATAATCTTCATATCCATTAGAGTCATATTTTGATATGGTGCCGATCTCATTATATCTGGAATAGCATAACCAATATGATGATCTTGAGTTAAATCAGAAACGGGCTATCAATTGAAAGTTTTGATACCAGCGATTATTGGAGGTGTTCTATCTGAATTTGCAAATAACTCGTCCGGCAAGTGTGGACATCTGAAAGTCACAGTCGATGCATCACAGACGGTGAATATATATTGACCAACGCTTGCGAAAAGATAATAAGCCAATGTGGCAATGTAGGCTATGTCTGTAACAGATTTGAATTTGATTACTGTAATACTACAAAGATCAGCAGAAATTGCAGCACTATTCTAAATTTGAGCCGCATTGAAATCTCCGTTTCCACCCTGAAATCTAAAACCATATAGAGTTGTAATACATAAAAATGCAAGCATTATCAGTATTTTAATATAATTATTAAAACAGATCCGACAAAACATCACAAAGTATATATTCAATAAATGACATTGAGGTATCTCCTCAAGTTCATTATTCGTTGGTGCTTACCGTTTTTGCATTTTTTGTTTCAATGCAAAAGTAATTACACAGATACTTTTTAATTTGTTAGGAACCTAAAAGAGCTAAAACGGAAACAGGTCGATACCAAGTTGACTTGGTTTCACATACTGTTGATAATGAGAGTTTTGCTTTGATGTGAGGAGTTTATTGATCATTAGTCCTTAGAAATATGAAATTAAATATTTTATGAAACTATGGCTGATCTTAAAATATTTAATTGACGACATTATTACTTCAATGAAGACGTTCCTGTTTACGTAGAACTTCCAAGGAATATTATAAACGAACTCTTGACCACATGATAGAATCATATGCTAAAAATATTTCAGCCACAGTTCCTTCATGTGTCATTTATACTAGTGTCGGAATTATGGTATATAATACTAAGTTCGAGAGTTATAATTCTGGGATACTCGAACATTCTATAACCCTGGTGGATGGAATCAATATAATGTTCCAGAAGGTCTATCGGAACTGGATTTATTGTGTTAGAACGTAGGCCAGATTAGATTCAGATGTTTGTATGTATCTGGGTTTAGAACTTTCTAGAAGCTTGAATAAAAACTTGGATGATTTTGAATCAGAAATTAAAAATATAAAAACCTCGTGTATATTAAAGCAAATTTATAAAATAATTTAATTTCTTATTATATAGATTACATAAGAAAACAATCAAATAATTTACTACAAAAATACAGATTTGAATAAAAAGTATAACTCAACTCAAAAAATTACCACTAACTCTCTACGATAATTAATAATACACCTATATTTACTGACGCCACATTACCTGTGCTCACACAAGCCATAATCTGGGTTTTAATTACTACACAATTTTCTAGGAACGTATTTAATAATATTAAATTTACAACATGATCTGGTTTCTAATTGCTACATGCTTTTCTAGTGAGGTATATCATGACAAGATGTTTTACAACACAATCAAGAAAAAAAGATATGAGTGTTCGAAATTATTTAATTCAGATTTAAAAAATAAAGGTGCCGATTTATATGTTTTATTTTACTTGATTGATCAGTTTACAGCTTAAAAATTATTTTGCTGGGTCATTAATATTGTGATACTGGTTAACCTGGATTTATGAAAATATAACTTCAACACGCTGCCTTTCCTAATTGACATTTCATCAAATATTTTACTGACGCAACATGATTTGGGGGATTTTGACCTTAATTATGTAATCTCTATGCTGTGGTGGAATGACATAAGAGTGCGCTAGCATGTGTCAATTTGCCACTACATACAAAAAAGAACTATATTAAAGAAATATAAAGATTAGTAGTATACGGTGAACATATCGAATTGTATTTGGTACAGTTTACTGGCTTGCCAGATTGTAATACTATAAAAATTTACACTATATTATTTAATTAAAACATTTAACAAATTTTTATAAAGTCAATAGTTACCAAATGTTCAAGAAAATCTAGCCAGTTGACTAAATGCATCCCAGTCGCATCCCTCATAATCAGATCCAAAACCTAAATTCTGCTCTAATATCAATTTTCCTGCAGACATCAAAGTATACCATTGACCAGATACTCCGTCATTCATATCCACAGTTCCGAGGTCATTATAATAGGAGGATTTAATATTACCAAAGTTGTCATTAACATCCGCCCACATTTGATCCTAGTCATACTGACTAGTTAAATGATGATCATTCCCTGTACAATAGTTATATTTCAACCCATCAGTCCAGTCATAAATACCGCCTAAATATTCATCACGTTTGTTAAAAATACTTTGGTCGGTAGTCAGATGATGAGGGATCAGTTTAATGTTTCCGCCATTTGATGTGTGATTTAAAGACAACGAAAAGGCGGGTATATCGTCGATATGCACAGTTAAGTTACGAAACATTATCCCATCTTCTGTATATAACACATCAGTATATTCATGTAAATACAAAGAGTAACCCTTATTACGATGTAATAATTTTAGACTGCATTCCTCTCTCTTTACTATGGAAAGAACACCTACAACAACACTTCCAACAGCTGCACCTGTCATTAGCAAAGCAGAAACCGCAGAAATAGCACAAGAAGTTCCTTCATAGGTTCCAGTTTCTCCCTCAGTATCAAGACAATTACTGATGAAATTATTCCATTTCTCTAAAGCATCTGATGCTACAGCTGCTGAAGCAACAATTAACGTCCACCATGGACTAATTCTTGACATCTGAGGATTTTCTGGTACTAAACTCCCTTACAGTTTTAGGCCGTTGTCCAACAAACATCCTCTTTCCAATTGAGCAGAACATAATTTACCAGTATCATTAACGGCTAGAACACTTCCGTTGGTATATAGATTTAAAGTTTCTATATCTGAAGGTTCAAAGCCGTTTATTTCATTACTAGCAGCAGATCCTATTTCCAACAAGCTGATTAACAGTGATAATAATGAAATCTTCATTTTTCGCCAGTGCGGTATAGGAAAATAAGGCCTACAATAATGATGCCACTTTTTGGATGCCTAAATTAATTTCTAAAACCAAACTACACAATTGCATATTCAATAAGTGACAAATGAGAAGATAATTAATGATTGTTGTACTTATATAACCAAAATTTGCGATTATAAAAGGCTCAATTTTTTACATTTTGCAACTGTGTATGTGTTCCTGAACCGTTCATTGTTGTTAATTTTTATTCTCATAGAATTGATCTTAACAACGTAAAGTATTAACAATAGTGCTCTATGATATTACCAATACTTGAAGCGCTATTGTGTTTTGTGATATTTTTGGTATGTGTTTTTAGTCTATTTTTTGCCAAAGAGGTCATTTACTCAACAACAATTTTATTAACTAAATCAACGGCCAAAATACAAAATGTCTTGCACTGTTATCAATTTTGAACTAAGTTGAAATTGTAAAGATGTTAACTTAGCAAAGAAAAACTATTGTGGATGTAGGTAGCTACAGTGTGAAACATTGTTCAATCCTGTATGTAAAGCGAAATATTCCAGAAATTGAAGCAAAAGTTAATCCTTGGCTGATATTACTTCTAATATCAATGAAAATTGTTTCTGACACTTTAACAACGTGGAATGAATATATTAGTATTTGCCTTGTTGAAAGTACAGATTGCAGATTCTCTGCTCTTTCGGCAGTACTAATGACGGCTATATTAGGCATTGGAGTATTAACATGTTCTTACGCTTTGTTAAGAAGAGATGATCACTTTTAAACTGGTAATTGATGGTTTTTAAGACTAAGAATATAGCATTTATTATAGCATTTTTATCGTGTTAAATCATATCTTATTATTATTATATTATTGAATGACTAAATGAAATTCATTAGGTGTCGGAATTATCTTTTCACGAATTAAAATAAGCAAGCAAAGTTTATTTTAACCAACAAAATATTTTTACACAGAAACATATTTTTGAATATATGTTTATTCAGAAAAATGAAACATAAAAATGGGGACCATTATTTGCTAATTCTGAATTCAATAATTTCAAACATCTGTACAAGATATAATTCTATATAATATACAATAAGACCAATAATATAAGATATATCACCATAGTCAATAATTATAAACAACATATTTCCAATTACTGTTTGAATATACACTATCAAAATCAATAGTTATATTCTTTTAGATATTTCAATTTGTTAATTTTCTTTTTCAAATTTTATCTTTCAACTTTTTCGACTTTCTCAACTCACATACCCTTGATAATTAATTCTTCTAAACTTTATCATTCATATTTGACCAGTTTCAAGAAGCATTTACCAAATCAAGCTTAAGTAAACATACTTGTTACTGGATATCACATTGTTAAGTTTAAAACCAGCTATTGGTATCAAATCTATGTTATGCGGAATTTAATTGTTTTTGAAATAGCTTTGAACATGCATATGAATAACAATTAGTGTTAGTCGAAGAACTTTTGTTTATTATCTGAAACAGTACTGGGAATTATTGGCATTAAAATATGATAATAATAAAAAAGTAGCCAAGTTTAATATTTCTTAAATTTCTATCGAGTTGGTAAATAGTTCTTTATTTGAAATTCATGATTATATAAAATAAAGATGCTGAATGTCATTTTTATTGCTATGAGGTTTATATTGAATAAGATGATGGGATTAACTTTCAGAGACATGCACTATACCGAATATCAAGTGTCATTTAATTTCAGATTAAAATTTAAATTTATTATGAAAAGTAATTAGTCAAAAGTACAGTAAGGTCTGATCAAAATAGTTTTATTAAAATATCAAACTCAGTAAAAATTTCTTAATCTTTTTATTTTTTTATTCAAAACATCCACCACCTCAATTTTTGTGAGTAAAAGGATATTCATTGGAATAAACCCATAAATATAGCTTAACTGGGATATTTAAATGGTAAAATTTAAAGAATTTCGCAATTACAATGAATATACAAATAAATAGTTGGTATGCCTACGGTTCTGTCTCAGTCAAAAATAAATCTAATCTGTATATATGATAGCCATCTTCATCTTCATCTTGCTGTACATCAGTTATTTACAAAAATGCCACGAGTTGATAACAATTGCTTGCCTTGCCTCTTTCTATGGTCTGTCATATTTTCGTTGTACAAATAGTACATGTTGATGCAATTCCTTTCTAGAAACTCATCATTTTAATCTCCCTTCTTCTTGCATTAGAATTTTTGTAGTCACAGTTATATTTGGACTGGGTATAAAATTTTCACAAGGTATATCCCAGCTTGACTGGCCACAGTAATTACTTTCTTCCCATCTTTTGATTCTAATATCCACATTCCAAGTACCTTCATATGTTGCTGAGAAACACATGGATGTACCATAAGCTTGCATCATTTCTTTGATGGCTACTTCACAAATCCATTCAAAACGTTCTTTGGTCACAGTTGTATCGCAGTTTTCACCCGAAGTCCAAGGAGCCCAACCAACCCACAGAGTGTATGTTTTACCGTCAGTGGTAACAAAATTGAATGAAGTGTCTTCCCCTTTGCAGATATGTTTGCTAATTCCTGTATTAGGATGATGATCAGCTACTGCTATGTGCCAAGTTAGCGATTCAATTAATTTTGTTAAGAAATCAACAGCTGATTTGCAACTGTATATGATATTACGCAAGAATCCACTCAAACAATTCTCTCGTTTGGTTACAGAACTCTTTTTCAACAACAGCTTGTCTCTCTGTAAGATGGTTGGCACCTCTTCAATTGTGTAGTGTGTCGCATTATCACGTCTATTAATACTGGAATTACGATTTTCGTGAAGTGGTGAATTAAGCAGTTCAACAAACTGTTGGATACCATCCAGATCGTAGTATGTATCATCGTAGTTCAGTTCGCCAATCAATGTTTCATTTTCGCCATAATATTGGCGCAAAACTTTGGCAGGTATACCTACAGCCAAGGATCCATTACTTAGTCTAGATTCATCGTGCCAAATTGCTTGTGGTTGAACAAATAACTCAGCTACGTCAGCATTGGTTTCATTGCCGTCCGCAGCAAGAACCCGTTTCAATAGTGAATGCAAAAAAGGAATATACCATGCAACTTTCATATTTACACAATTTCTTCCCTTTAGATATCTACAGTCAAACACGATTTGTGTTGATTATTGATCAGATACTAGCATAAACTCTGTGATCACATAATATCTTAATGTGATACTACCAGACTCTTTTGAAATAGTAGCTTATAATTACGCTTCCTTATTTTCATATTGAAAGGAAATTAGATTCGCAACATGTTTCTACGGGTTTCTCAGATACGGGTAATAGTTGTTCTTGGTAATCTTATTGTTCATTCACTGGTATAAATTTGCATAATTAATGTACATTATTGATACTTGTCTCGTTTTCCATGTATATAGTTCGATGTTCAATTGAATGCCCACAAGATAAAGTGACATGTTATCCTTGAATGCTATGTTGGCTTCAGTACGTGTGGTATAATTGCAATATGTAGATTGTCTTTACCATATATATCGAAATAAATCGAACCGAACCCAAAATAGGATGACACTGAAATTCACTGATTTTCCATTTCTTAGTTTGAGTAACTAAGTTTTAAGGCTATTACAGACTCTCTCCACTCTGATAATCAATTAGTTATATAATATAAAATATGAAATTATATTAACTGATACGTATCTCTCACTAAATAATTGGCTGGTGACAACTAATCTAACAATTAAAAAAAATGTGTTATTTAATCTTCAACTTAATAAATAACTTAGCTTTACAAATATTGCACCATCCTATCGTTTAAATGTATATAAATTAACAGAGAATTAATGATAAAAATCCTTCCCTCTTATAATATACATAATAGAAGTGATTTATGGTATTGTATATTCCATGACAAGTAATAAGAGAGTAGAAGAATGTGTAGAAAGATACAAAATATCGTATCAAATTGTTTTTTACATTATTGAAGATTCGGTGGTTATAACCATGCTGTTTACTGAAGTTTATATGCTATGTTATTTTTCATCCATTAAATGCTTGTTAAATTATGCGTCATATAGTGTTTTTTTGAAATGTTTTCATATTTCTAAAAAACACTATACTATGACTCTAGAGCTAATTATGGAAAGAGAATATCCTGACAATTTACTATGCCTTTGTTTTAACATAATCTAATTTTAAATGTCGAGTAAGACGAAAGAAATAAATATATGTGATATGGAGAAAATTTAAATTGCTTGGCAGTTGGAACCTTTTTTGTGGTGGAACAGTTAATGACTCTTTTTAACAATTATAATAAAAATATAGTAATACCAATAATATAATTTTAGACTTCGATAAGTCTTGCATCAAGTCTCAAATGTTAACCAAAAGACCATTCAACATTATTAGCATCTTATTTTCGTTCTTTATTTATCCCAATAGTTAATAAATTATTATTTGTAATATTTTCTTGTTTTTTTAAGTGGCAGGATAACATACCCCAAAATATCATCCAAATAAAAATTAAGTTACATGTTTGTCATTCATTCTATCATACTCTTTAAAGTACATAATTTCAAAATCAGATATTTAATATACTTTAAATGTATATGGAAACCTATAATCAGTAGTTTCTCACTAAGCAAGATTGGAACTATCTAAGGATTATAATGTAAACATGATATTAACAATGTCATATGATCAGGAATAATTATCTCTTAATTCTTTTTATATATATTTACATAATAAATTGGTTTATATAACCTCGAAATAATCAAATGAAAGGTAAATTTGTTAGCTTTGGAACCCTACAATGGAGTTTCAACATATTACAGATATACTTAAGCATTCATAATTCGTCATGCACACCCACGTTAGGTGTAAATACGAAACTCTCACAAGGTATATCCCAGCTTGACTGTTCACAGAAATTACTTTCTTCCCATCTTTTGATTCTTATATCTGCATGCCAAGTACCTTCATGTGTTGCTGAGAAACACATGGATGTACCATAAGCTTGCATCATTTCTTTGATGGCTACTGCACAAATCCATTCAAAACGTTCTTTGGTCACAGTTGTATCGCAGTTTTCACCCGAAGTCCAAGGGGCCCAACCAACCCACAGAGTATATCTTTTACCATCACTAGCATCGTAATTCAACCATGTTTCACCTCCATTACATGAATGTTTTGTGGAACCAGCCAGTGTCACATCAGCAGTTGCTTGACCTAAAGCGATATACCCGGATATATCACCTAAAAATTGAGTTGCTAAGGTCCATGTATACTCCTTCCAGTGCGAGCGAAGATTATTATCTACTGTTTGAATAATTGTATGTAACGTATCAGTAAAGTTATGCCAGTAGCCACCCGAACAATTCTCTCGTTTGGTCACAGAATTCTTTTTCAACAACAACTTGTCTCTCTGTAAGATGGCTAACACCCCTTCTACTGTGTAGTTTGCTGAATTATCACGCTTATTAATACTGGAATTACGATCGTCGTAATGTGGTGAATTAAGCAGTTCAACAAACTGTTGGATGCCATCTAGGTCATAGTATGTATCAGTGTAATTTAATTCTGTAATTAATGTTTCATTCTCGCCATAGTATTGGCGCAAAACGTTAGCAGGTACACCTACAGCCAAAGATCCATAACTTAGCCTGGATTCATCATACCAACTTGCTCGTGGTTGAGCAAATAACTCAGCTAAGTCGGCGTGGGTTTCATTGCCGTCCGCAGCAAGAACCTGTTTTAATATTAACTCTAAAACAAGAATATACCATGCTACTTTCATATTACACAATTTCTTTTCTTTAGTTATTTAATTCTAAATACAATATGGCACTATTATTGATTAAATATCACTATAAACTTTGTAACCAGATAAGATCCCAGTTAGATACTACCAAATTCTATTAAAAAAGTACCTCATATTTATACTTCCTTATTTTCATATTAAAAGGAGATTAGATTCGCAAAATGTATCCACAAGCTTTTCAAAAGTGACATATCTTCATTAGTCGTAATTATATTGTTCTTTCACAGAAATAAATGTGTATAGTTTTTGTAGCTAACATGTAATCGATACATGTGTTGTAGAAGCCATTATTATACGTAACTATCTCTAAAATTTCTCCTTGTAAGTGAATAATTGAATTTTGGTTGCAAAATTCAAGTCTAAAAATTGGAAAGTATTAGAACTCTTTCTGTTTTCTCCTTAAGAATTCTAGATATTCTGTTTTAAACTTTAGCAACCAATCTAAAATATTTTTTCACTTTTTCTAGTATTGCTACGTTTCGTTGATGTATATGCTAGAATAGAAAGTAACCTTGGGTCTTAGGTTTTGGGTTTTTAAATCCCAAAAGTTCAATAAACAATTAGCAGTAATAAATAATATGAGCAGTGCTGGTACGGACAATATGCTTAAACTTATTGAACAATACAAATTACACTCCATCAGGTGATTGTTGGAATATTGTTTTTGCTGTTTCAGTCCACTCTTTTTTTTTTGAGAGTCCCTTCTATTATTACCATCCTTAACTCTAGGGCCATAGTAGGCAAGAGTATAGCTTTTCACTACGGATGCAGTTGTTGGATGTTACTAAATTGACCAGGTGATCTCTGCAGACCGGTTGCTTTAACGACAGTAGAGAATTAGCAATTGGAAATATTTTAAAAAGAGGTCTTCATTATATCATTTCGCAGAGAAACAACTGTGCGAGGCGACTAATATTTTCTTCGGTTGTTAAGGGCACGGCAACGTTACGAGATGTGCTTCTGTATATTTAAGAAGTATATAAACAGGAAGGATGTTTTTTCACCCAAAGAATTCAATTACTTCAAACTAATTCTTTTTGCATTATTTGATATTATGTATATAATTGTAAACTAAAGGAACCATCAGATAGATATACTAAAAAACAAAGAACTTATTATAATTTATAGAATCTTGTATTAATAAAAATTAATACTCAATTTTTTAGCCTGTCACAATCATGACCATTTATTATCAGAAATTTTGTTGGAACTTTTTATTAAAGAGTATCTGTTTATTTTGTTTACTCAACAAATTCGTAGGGGCACAGAATACTTTCATTGTACCAATGGCAATAAATTCAAATCCTCCAATACCAATCAAGTTCATTGAAGGATTTTATGCTGGGAGAGCCTCACAAAATGACATAGATATGTGGACTAAAGACATTTCGGTTAATTTGACTGTAAGTAGAAATACAACTATTGCAGGGAATGTGACTTTGCATGTTAATCTTACCACAATAAGTACTTCAGATAACCACACTCATGTTGAGGTAGTGGCGCCGTATGGTCAAGCAGAATTCTTGGGAAATCTATATAACGGAATATCCACTAATTCGTTTTCATTGAGAAAGCGTGATGTGCCACGCACTGTCGCATTTTATACAGCAATATGCAGCACAAAAATCAAATCCTTTATAACAACGACAATATCATATGTTTACGAAAATGGTTATAATTTATTAGGGGCTGTTGGTGATACATCGTCTATTGCATCTGCGATCGCATCTGCAGTAAAAGGTGGATCAAATCAAAATTGCGGAGGAGATGTTATCTATTGGTGGACATATAATGATGGACAGTGGGCTGTTGCATGGTCAACATGGTCAACTGGAAGTAACTGTAAGACAACCGCCTCCACTGATGAAATAAGAAGTGCATTTGAACAAATTGTGGATCATGAACTTTCTCATGATAAGATTGGTATTTGTGTCCATTTAAATCATGGTGGTACTTGGAATTCAGATATTAGGATACTACAATTAGGTATCCCAGGCTTCACTACAAATCCTTGGGACATGCAATGTCCTACCTCATCAAATACCAATTACGCCTATGTAAATGACTGTTTTTCTTAGTTAATTTTTCTCATTAACGTAGCTAATTAATAACTACTGTAATATATATTAATTCTATAAAATAAAAATTTTCATCGAAACCTCTACAGTCTGGTGTTACTACCAGATTATCATCTTTATATTAAAGGGTTTGCCATTAAAAAGTAGGGAGCCATAGAATTTACAATCAATATTTTCCATGTGTTCCATATTTTAGTAACCAATATGCCTTGAATGAAAACTTCGCAATTGTTTTGAACATACCCAAATCACCGGACATTATTTCAAACAATTATCAATTCAACAGTAGTCATGTTACTAGTAACTAATTCATCACATTGCTCTGATTTATTAACAACATACAGACTCTTCATTCTAAGCAAAGATTGTATGCGTCCTTTCCAATGCGGAATTAAATGCTAATTGTTACTACATGGTATTAAGTATTCTCTGTCGAACAACCATTTTAGCTATTAATAAAGAGGCATTAATCGATATTTTGATATTTTTAAGAGCACGACAGCGTTATCAAGTGTGCTTGTTAAGAAACAACACTGGCCCTGCAAGAGGATAATGGTTGTCCGTTTGTTGTTTATATATATTTTCTATTTTTTGATTTTATTAAGACTCACAATAGCCGATGACCAAACTAGTGATTTAGAAGAATATCAGGTAATGACTGAAGCGTTGGGAAATGGTTCATTTGCTGTCACTTCAAATCCTAAGTTAATCAAATTAAGTTTATGGGGTGCTTTTTTTCATGAAGGCACATCCACTGCTTGGGACTTGTTTAGATGTTGTAAAACTTGTGAAAGCTGGAACGAAGTTGCAAAAAGCACTGAATGTGACCAAGCTGCAAGATCAGCTATCAGAACAGTTGTTCTTGCTGGTTTATTAGCAGCTGGTTCAGCTAATGGTGTTTTCAGAAACAAAAGAGAGCTAGTTCTCATCATGATCATTGGACTAGTAGCATGGTTGATGGTATCAGAAATGGTCTCTATTCAAATTGTAACTACCATAATCATTATACTGATAACATAGATAAGCTCAGTTATATTATTTTAGGAACAGAGAAAGGTGAGCCAGTTATGAACGTTATTTTATCCTCAGAAAATTATGGAAATGGTGTAGTCACTGCTAAAGCTATTTCAACTAATAGTACTTTATCTAAAAGAAAATCTAACTTATTTCCTTAATGTTATGTTCAAGTTAGTGTTGATTAATGCAGAAATGAAAACTATCTTTTGTGTACGTTATCTGCTGGTACTTATGATGCTGCGAATGTAATTTCAAACCATGCGGCACCAGATGGAGTTAATGATTCAGGCTACAATGGGTATTTATTTGATTACTACATGACATATGTTTGCGATGAAACCTATCAAAATTGTGACTGGTATGGATCTTTTAGATTATGGTATGCAGACAATACGAATACATACCAGTGGTCGAAGTGTGATACCGGCTCATAATATATTAAATATTTTCCATTGATGATTCCTTATTTTGGGTTTGTATCATTGCTCTTTGTTAAACTCTCTATTAATGCTCGAATTACTAGCTATAGATGATTGAATTTTCTTTTAAGTATTCTGTAATAATTAAATTTAAAAAAGTTTAACATATAAATAAGCCATAATAGAACTAACAATTTCAAATGTTCTAAATACGATAACTTATATAGGTGTACATAAACAGATGAGAAATAAAACGTGTTTTTATCCGACAACTGTACTAGAGCTTATAATTCTGACGATTTAACAATAATTATTAAAAGATCAATTATGAGAGTACTAATGGATGAAATTTCTAATTATATTCGTTTACTGCGTCAAAATATGCAAGAAAACCTGGCCAATTGACTAAAGGTATTTGAACCAAGCCCCTCAAAATTGGTTCAGATCTTCAGTTTTGCCCCAAAATCAATTATTCAGCAGAAATTAGGGTATACTGTTATTCGATTACTCTGTAATTCATCTTGACAATTCCGATGACATTGTGATATTACAATTTAATGCAATCGAAGTTACCATTACCGTCATCTCACATCTGATCCCGGTGGTATTGAGTGGTTAAAAAACGATTATTCACCCTGTAATAGCTACACTTCAACCCATCTCCCGAGTTACACATTCCGCCTAAAGATTATTCTAGTTTTAAAAGAATTTTGTGGTTGACAGGAATAGACTTGTCTCCATCGGGCTCTTAACTATGCGGTCAATCTTCTCAACATCTTGCCCGTCCATCCATACTTGTTGCAATTGTCATCCCTAACTTCCCTCAAGTCTCCCCCAAACATTTTTCTGTTGATTTTATTATAGCGGCAATTATCAAAAGTGCATTTCTCTCTGCGGCAAGTTCTCCAAAACAACGGGCAAACCATTACTATGTCTTTTTGTGCCTTTTTGGAGTCCCTATCCATCTTTTCCAGGTACTTTTCCACCAGAATTAAGGAAGCCTTTGTCTTTAATATCAATAGTCTTTACTGTGACAGATGTATATTTAATAAAAGATCATTTGCTTCTTTGTGACTATCAAAAATTTTAATATGGTAGGTAGCCTTTTGCTTTAACTGTCAGCACCAGATGGTAAGCCATGTCTTTCAATGCATATAATTAATTAAATATCTGAACAAAAATTATAAAACAATTCCAAGCGAGTGAAACTATTGTATATCAAGAAAAATTATAACAGCAACTTATTTGAAATCATGGTATATAAAATATGTTTTCGGGGGGGGGGGGGGATATCATTATGTACCTGTCTCTAATGATATCTAGTCTAATATAAATATACCATGCTACTATTGTTATAGAATGTCTATATCAGGGATTTTGCTAGTGATACAACCTTCTGTGTTGTTTTCAGTACTAACTTTATACCATTATTTGTCGCCAACATTTATATTATGTTGAAATATAAGTAATACTTGAATTTATATTTCAACATGAGAAGGCAGAGCTTTTTTATTGAGCAGTAAAAGAAAATAACCAACAATACAATGTATTCTGGTTATTACAAACTAATTAATGAATAAAATGAATAAATTCAATCATATATAAAGGGGATGTTTTAATTTATTTAAGTTTATAATATTTTCTAAACAAAAAGTGATTATGTATGTATGTGATATAACAGAATAAGCAATTATAACTCCACTAGTTGCACACCAAACTATTAATACATCTACTAATAGAATAATGTCTTCTCGACTAACTGTATCTCAGTACTTTTAATTGCTGTCTCAATACATAACCCTTGTTGCTTAATCGCCACAGCCAATGTTTGGACAATGAGCTCAGTTCTTTGCATCATCACAAAAACTATCGACACCTCCATAAGCTTTAAACTATAGATCTCCACGAAATGCATTATCATTCCCAATCTCCTCATAAGTATCTGCAACATCTGGATGGCCATTTGTCCTACTACAATGCGGCATTTCCATCCATAATTATTATAAAACCAGTCTTATATAGAACGATCATATTTCGCCTCAATTTGTTTATCTTCAGCTGCTTCTCTCTATGGATCCGAGTTGGATTCGTTATAATTAATAGAAATTCATTCCACATCAAATGTAAAACTGTCTCTATTTTATGAAATTCTATTTTTTTTATGCCTCAAAGTTGATTCTAATAAACCTGGGTGGTAATCTGTAATTATATCTTCTAACATTAATGTTCAATTTTGCTGTATACGAAACACAATATGATATCCCATACTTAAATCCAAATTCAAAATAATATAATTGATTCCATTTCAATTGAATAAGTCCCTCTTAACAAGATTTGAAGCCGTGAGGGTTGTTACACCAAACAAGTTCAGACAGGCACTCAATAATTTTTTTGGCAATGAAGGATTAGATATCTAGATGGACTATTGATAATACGTAGCCACTACTCTCTACGAGAAAATTTTATGAAGCCTCTTATTTGCTGCAGTCTGAGATCCACGCTACGCAGTGATCGCATCCTGAGCCACTGCTGCAACGAAAATAATAGCAGCTGCTAAGTAACAAGCTGATATGTGAGGAAGATAATTGATAGCAACCCATGTTCCAGCTACACTGCTGACAGCAACAACTATATTATGGTTAGCACGATATGCAAATACAGTCCAATTATTTCTTTTGTAAATATTCACTCTTGTTTCTTTAGTTCATTGAATAAAAGTAGCTGATGAACTTTTGGACTGTTTTGTAATCGAATAATCAATTGCATAGAGAATTCCATAAACGACCAACATTCTAATCAGAGCACGAATATACTTGAGAATTGTTATCTTGTTTAAGTTTAAATAGAGTTTATTGTATGGATCCTTTCCTATTTTTCATTAAAGGGAGTTTGTCATTCTATACTGCTGTTGAAGATAATGTACCAATCCATAATTAAAAAGTACAGACTATCATAGATTGGGACTAATATGGTTGTATCTTCATGTTTTTAGCACCTCCATGATTTTGAGTATTGTGTGTTGTGAGGCAAAGTTGATCGTGCAAGATTTATAAAAGGTGGGCCTACCAAGTCTACCAAAAATAGTAATTCGATTATACTAGAGCCACGCATTCCATTAATCTTTGAAAGGTCCAAACTTCTAGTTCTTTTTATTGATTGCACTCCACATTATTGCATCAATTGTCGATTAAAATAAGATTTCAGCTCATTCGGTCAATGAATGTATGGTTTCTTTAATAATTAGAACATCATAACAACTCTACTAATCTGAGAATGGCAGATTCTTTTAGAGGTAATCGACAATTGTTGTTCTCTGATTTTCTTTTTAGTTCATCTTGCGGTGTGCGGTAGTCGGGAACGCCTCAAAAAGACTGTCAATGCAACTTGTAACTGAACAAGAAGATTCACTAACAGTAGAAATAATGTTATCTTAATAGTAACTATATGAATCTAGACAAGGTTTTGATGAGAAGCCTTACCATTGGTATTCTTGTGGTCTACATTATCAGAAGTTGCTGGTAGTTCTTCTGGAATTGACCAACAATGTGACTTTATCTTCCTCTTGTGTGGTGAATGAAGGTCAGGGAGCAAGGGGGTTTCTTTGAAGAGAAACAGCATAGCTAAGATGGCAATGGATTTTGTTAGTGCTAAATTAGAGGTTTTTGGGGGCTATATAGTGTGAATTGCCAATTAGAAATTTGGTATATAAGAAGCGACTCTTATTCAAAATTTTTTTAGATGAATCTCACTGCAGGTTTCAAACTGATATATGTCAATAGATGAATTAGAGAAATCGTATAATATAAAATGACATGTTACTCTAGGGATACTTCCCTTGGATCTAAAAAAAGCCAGAAGTGGGGTAGACATTATCCTGTTGATTTAGTTTATGGAACAATCAAGGATTCACATATTGCCCTAATACTATATCGTTTAGCCATCAACTTTAAAGAGAGGAATTCCCCAAAGGATCTACCTCTAACGATACGCACTTTATTTGCTGAGTATTTGACCAGTGAGAAAGTCGTTATTGCTGTTGGAAACGATATAAACAACAGTGTTCTGATCCCAACTCCATGCAGAGTCAAGAATTCAAAGAAGAAGTCCTTCCTCAAGGTTGATCTCAATAAAATAAATTCCACCACGATATCTAAGATCAATTCGATGAATACATACTGTGCAAGTATGTTTCCTGATCCTATGGAATTGGGAACTTTAGACAAACAAAACAAAAGTTTATTGCACCTGGTGAAAACAGATTTTTTCACTGTAAGTGATATGGATTTTTATTTTCCAATCATATTTATAAACTGTACCAAAAATAAGGCAGTGAAGTCATTGAAAAATATACACTACTGTATTCAATGTTATGAAGGTGGATTGAAGCACAGCCCTTTTACTTTTCTAAACCTTCTTCGCTTTCCCATCCAATATGAATCCAGATTCTCAAATGGATGGCTTTGGGAACGAATTGTCAAATATACCGCTAATGGCTATGATTCTCAAGATACGATACTAATCTGTAGAAAGGAAGCACGTAAACGTTATGGGATAGGGATGACTGAATACAAATTATTGCTGAATGAGGATCAAGTAGGAAGAAAATATAATGGGATGTACTACAGAAAGATGGTACATTGTGTGCGTGAAACTGATCTACGACCTTGTAGTGTAATTCATAGACCAGGTAATCCTCCTACATACCAAGAATCAATTGGTTACTTTGCTACAAAAGGTAACTGAGCGCATCATAATGTACTATAAAACACCATATTATAGATGAAATTATTCTATTGTATTCGATTACATAAGTATTATACGCTACTTTGACTTCTTATGTGGTGCTTGCCTATTTCTATTGGCGACTTCTTTCTTTTTCCTTTACGTTGTAAAAATACATATATAATGTCAGGGATATAGCAGATGAATAAACCAAGGAAATAGAAACCAACCGAAGTAGATATTATTTGAACACCTTTTTTGAGAAGAGGATAACTTTCATTTTTATCATTTTTATTATTGATATTGCTAGTAGCATAGACATCATTATTGTTCGCATTGTCATTATTTGTATCAATTTTATAGAAAATCAAATAACTAATAGATTCCAAAATTACAGAAGTTATAGATAGTATTGATGGTAGGTGATTCATGGAAAAAAAAAGAAAGTATAACGAAGACTCTTTAAAGCTTTTACTTAGCTTTTCAATGTCGTTCTTAAGTTGTTTGATTCTCTTGCTTTGCTGGTCAAGCCTCGTTTGGAATTCTATATACAACTTGTTATTTAGTTCGTCATTTATAATATCATAAAATGCCAGATCCTTCATCAATTTCCAAACTAAGTAATTTTTGGTGTTCACACTGATTAGTCTATCCAAATTACTTTGCAACCTAATATAACGATAAACAGATATAATATAAATATGCAATATTCTACTAGTGTTATTAAATATACTATTACAACAGTCTTCCAATAATTCAATATGTTTGCCTGTATCATAAGTGAAAGCAAATGAAATAGTAATTATTTTAGCGAGCGATTCATCAACTGCACCATTTATCATTTTAGTGTAAAAGGGATCCTTTGTATAATCAAGTTGTTTGGGTAAATGTTCAGCCAACAAAACAAAGGTATAGCTAGTTCTCCACAATAAGAGTGTCATTATTTTTAAAGACTCATTTAAATCTACTGTTCCGGCACCTGATAGAGAATTATTATCAAAATAATAAAATTTAACAGTCGAATTTTTTTGATTTTTTTTAACCATTTTTGTAATTTTCTTCATCTTCCTCATCTCATTGTATTTTTTTTTATAATATTTTATATTCCATTTGGAATAATTCACAGGCACAGGCACAAACATAGTATTATAAGTTTTAATTGTTTCATCTATAAGTTCATTCCGAATCTTTTCCAGTTCTTCGTATGTAGCCACAATTGTTATTGTAAAACGTTCCCTATTTCCAGCACCATTATTGGATTTATATCTCACATTACCATCATTATTGTTGTCACTCACATTCTCAATTTCATTAACTTCATTAACTTCACCCCTCACGTCATTAGATGCTGCCTCAATAACACTTTGTGAGTGTGTACGTGGTTGTAAACTATCACCAGTTTCAGCTGGATTAGATCCTGTATTAGAGCTTCTAACAGAACTGTCGTTATATCCGTTTTCGCTCATCTGTTTTGATATGTGCTTAGTTTCTTGAAGTAGTATTAATTGGTATGTTAGTATTAAATATTAGCACAGCTTGTTATGTATTTCTGGAGCTTTTGTATAATATAAGAAAATATAATGGAATAGATAACAATAATATCAGGAGGAAAGGTTCTTATAAAATATATATTTCTTGCTTTTTTCATATCATTTTGAATATTTGTGATGTGCAGATAGTCTCTTTGACCCATCGCCCTTGGACGAGATCTTAATAACGGTAAATCATTTTAAGTCATGTATCCATTCGGTTAATACACTTTGTAATTTACCAATATATGTCTTTAGGAACTAGTGGAAATATTTCAGATATTACTAAGCTTGGTGTCATTTAAGAATTCATATGACTCGAAGGACTCAAAATCGAAAGCGATAGCAGCACAGTTATTGAGAACCTGTGTCTATTTGTTGAATATTATCAGTTTTTAGTTTTATGATTGGTTCATAAATGTTGTAGAAATAGTTTATTTAAAATATTGCTGAATATTCAAATTATGGTAATCTGTATTTCATCCGATCCATGGTTACCATAATAAATAGGTAATATAGAAAAGATGAACGACATAGCCCCACACTTAAGAAATGTTACTGACAACTAATTAATTAATGAACCAGAATGAAGCAGAATGTGCAACTATTACTCTCTTCGTAGACTTCTGAGATATACAAAGTCATATCCAACGATAAGCCGGGATTGGGACCCCGAGATCCCAAAATAAATAAGATAAGTATATTATTGTGAAAAAATAAGAAAGTATAAAAGAAATACCCGTAGGAATAATAAAATAAAAATAAGGGAACTATAAATATGGATAACTTGAAACTGATAAGGAAATTATAAATTTGGAGAAAGGTATATTAATTATAAATTTGTGAATTAAATGAAGATTATAAAAGGCCAATGTTATTTTAAGATAAAAGAATTTAAGTTGATTTAATTCTGAGTTTATAATATTTAATATTGAGGATTTTAGTTTTAGTTTTAGTTTATAAAGAAGACGAAGCAGATATCTATCTAAGTTAATACATATTAAATTTAATACTTTAATACAAAAACAAAACAATAACCTAATGTTTCCAACGTCGACTAATTCTACCTTGCAACAGTTATTTTGAAATACAAGAATATTCACTCGTCTTGCAACCTATTTACAAATCACAGCTTTAAAAATATAAATTAATACATTTACACATTTACACATTTACATACCAAAACTGATATCCAGGTCGTAAGATTTTCTATCTTTGTCTTTCAAGATAAACCTTACTCCAAAACAAAGAACCTAATACCAAATACAACATCCAATGCGAAAAATACTTTACTCTTGGGAGTTTTGGAAATACTTCCTTCACAATGTTAAGTTTCACGACATGAACTGATAAAAAGGATATTGATAAACAACGAGAGAAAAACGAAGAAACATGCAGAAGGAAGGCTTATGGAAGAAAAAATCTTGAAAGACAGGCCATTATATTCTTATGATATCAAATAATATAACTGCTTATCTTAGTTTTCGTTATCTCACGACTGGAAGTTGCATATTTCTCGCTTAACTATGTAATCAGACCCGACATTGCCAAAGAGCATGAAAGTGTTTTTTAAGTATATTTTTCTGGTATATTTATTACTTATTCTCTTTGTTATACAATATTTATACAAAATTAAATATTATTGTAAAAACATTATTCGTTAAAATATATTAATTGCTGATGAAAAACATAAATGAAGCATTAACTATATTTCAAAGAAATCTTAATCAACTTCGACAACTAACTCATTCAGGTAAAAACTCCCATCGTAATTAAAGATCACAAGTAATGTGGCAAATATAGAGCCTATGTATCCAAAGGTTTTACATGTTTTACCGTCTTCACAGATATAATAAACGAAACAATTTGATAGAATCCAAGTATATACCGAGTCAGAATTTATATCAGCAGAAAATCTTTGATCAGTAAAAACATAATGAGAATTTGAGATAAATGATATTACCGTAATAATTATAACAGGTATACAATAAATCAATATATATTTCATTTGAAACAAATTTCGCAAATTCATTATTTTACTGTAACCTTCCATATATACTAAACTAAAATATTTTTGCTTTGCTGTTTAATTATTAATTCTTAAATATAAAAGTAACAAATAGCACTTCTGAAAAAGTTGGGAAATATTTATACTGGAAAAAAAATCATTCAGGTTGTATATGTGAACAACTTAGCTCTAAGCTCTGCTAATTTAAATATTAGAATCTAGATTTTTACCAGAAACATATATGAGTTCTGATACCCATTATCACCACGTTTAACAATATTTCTGAAAAAAAGCTTAATTTCAAGTTAAAAAGTTATGACACTCTTTTTGAAGTGACTATTGAACTTTAAAAGACATATTTAATATGTTAATTTATATAATTGAGGAAGTTTGGTTGAAAAAAATTGGTTGTAAAAAATTGGTTGCAAAAAATTGGTTGCAAAAA
>JAJMDY010000096.1:0-23608 GCA_030573885.1 Tetrapisispora pingtungensis (nom. inval.) | reverse complement strand
TAGATTCTGTACATTAATATATATTATATAATCTTACATAAAGAGGACAAGGAATTATACTGTAATACTATAGCCTCTAATATGAACAATAAATTAAATATTAAATCAAACACTACTGCTACTAACGCAGAATCTACTTCTACCATCGTCTCCGACTTCCAATATTATGTCTTTACTTCAGTTTATTGTTTTAATTCAATGAACTAATAGTGACTTGTAATTACAATACATAGGGCTAGAATTACTTTTGTAATTTGCTGATTTGTTTTATACGAAGTTTTATTTCGATAGCTCAATGTTAAATTTGAAAACAGCAACAGCAACATCGACATCAACAGCAACACACATATATATATAATATTTTTTATTCTGGCTGCTTCTGCTTGGTTTGCTCATTGGTTTTGTGAACATCCCTGCATTTTTCCTGTATTCCTTTTTCACAGATTTTTAAAAGTCCGAATTTGTAAAATAATTTGCTTCTATGGCCAAGTTGGTAAGGCGCCACACTAGTAATGTGGAGATCATCAGTTCGACTCTGGTTGGAAGCATATTTTGTTTTTTGCTTTTTACTGACTGAAATGAGTAGCAATTTTTTTTGTTTATTATGACGCTAATTCGTGATTGCTAGGAAAATGTCTCTAATTATTATAAGCAAATAAACATATGTATCCGATTCATACACTCATGCAGTCGAGGGTATATAAAGGTCTTGGAATTCATTTCAGTGTTTGTAATTTCCTGTTCACTTGTCGTTTCGTTTTCTTGTATTACAGTCTCTAGTGTTGGCCCATAAAAAAGAAACTATATCATAATGCAACTAAAGATACTCATTAAAACAGCTTTATTATTCTCACAATTATTCTCATTGACCGGTGCTTCTTCAATTAACCATTTCATCGAAGTGGATAATTTGATTAATACTTGGATCAATAAATTTAATATTGATTCAAATTCAAATTTTCAAAGTTCAAAAGAATTAAATTATAATATAATACAATTAAATGAAGAAATTCTCGACGATGCTATGGAATATTTAAAAAACAAAAGAGCTGATTTCAAAAATATGGAATCAATAATACCACTAAACGATCAATTAAGCGGTTTCATAATCATTGAAGAATAATACGTTTTTTTATAATGTACAACCATATATATATTAACATATAAAAGAATATCTATTTTAAAAATATACCCTTCATTCATTCAATTATTTTTTGTCCTTAAAAGATTACTTTTTTAATGCATGGAGTTGAGAGATTCATTGGTTCTTGATGGTGTCATCACCTCACTTTGAATATTTTGTTTTTCACAGGATTTATCGCATTTGGGTTTTTCTTTAACATCCTCTTCAAATAGTTTGGTGCAATTCTTTTCACATGACCATTTTTGTACCTTTGCCTTCTTTTGACAACATTCTGGTTCATCGGATGGATTAATTTCGTTAAAATCAATTTCATAAGATCCATTGTTGAAATATATACCTGAAGTAGCTTTATCACCATTGAATTTTCTTTTCATTGTTGTAACACTTGTAATTGGAACTGTGCTTTTAACTTCGAAATCACCTTTTGGTACTTTCAAACTCTTACAGACACAAATAAAATCTTTGTTTTTCGGATCTTTTGAAAAGACACATGCACTATCTTGATCATCATCATCATCATTGCTTTTTTGAGTCAATAAACCGTCTACATTAACCATTTGTTTTTTTAAACTAACCGCTTCCATTGGTTTAAAATTTTGAATTAAATTGTGTAAATTTGTATCTTTATATTTATTAGTATCAATTATTTCTGGAGTTCTTGTTGGCGTAATTATTTCATTGTCTGTTTTAATATCAATATTTTGATTTGTTATAAATCCAGATTTCCATAAATCCAATTCTTTTTGAGCAATATCGTACACTAACTGTAAATTTTTATATTTATTTTCCCATTCCAAAATTGTAGCTTTTAAATTTTTAACTTCAACATCTAATTCTGAAATTTTACTAGTTTTTCTTTCTCTAAATGCACGTTGAGCTTTTCTATTTTGCATTAGTTTTCTCATTTTCATTTCTTCTTCAGTCAACACAATTTCATTGTCAACATTCTTTTTGGATTTTCTACCTGGTTTTAACCTATCCCCCATAATCTTATCATTCAGAGTCACCTCAGAGACATTCATTATTGCTGTATATTATAATTCGTTAATTATTTTTTTTTGGCTAGTTTTCTCCCTAATTAATGTTATTGATACTAACTTTTTAATTATAATAGTATTATTAAGATTAATTTTCAAGGAGTCGTATGGGCAAATAAAATAAAAATATGTTGTTTTTGATAAATAAAAAATTTTGATTTTAGTTGTCCTTTATAAAGAAATAAATTAACATTAATAAAGTTATTTAAATTTTAAATTAAAATTACTAATGTTATATTTATGGTAAAAATGATACTATTAAGAAAAATTTATCGAATTAAAATCTTACTACAGCAAAAAATATTGATAGGACAAATCTAGTTGTTCTCAAGTTTCTAGCTTCCATGGCTGACTTAACATTAACACACTAGTAGAATAGTGGAACAATATAGTATTCAGATTTAATGCTGAATCGAAATAATTTTTCACTACGAAAATATAATAAATAGATTTAATTAATTTCCTACATACGCAATTTAAGATTAAATTAAACAGTTTCCATTAAAATTTCAATTAATTTATTGTTTTGTACCATTATTTATTAGCGATATTGTTCGAAATTTAAAAATAAATTATCTTTACGAAACGAAAACGAAAAAATTTTAATACGAAATAGTGAACCAATGCGATAGATAGGAAGAAGAGGTGTAAATTAATTGTATGTTCATAAATTTTATGACGAAAAATTATGTACTGATAATACATAACAATGTTCACGAATTATTTTGCGATGAGTTTGATTATCGATTTATTTGTCTATTGATCTCTAAGTTAAGTGCTTCATTTCATTATTTTAAATTAACATTCTTGGCTCGTAAGAGTGCATATTTAATCCGATATAATTGAATACTACAATAATAAAAACAATAAGTAAAATAGGATACTCTTCTTGAATTTAAGAAATAAACTTTTAGGTTAAGAAGTGGATACCGTTATACATTTTAATATAATCGGTTATCTAGATAAATCATAAATTAAGGATACAGTCTACTGACAATGTCATCAAAGGATATTGAAATTATTCAGACAAAACCTCCAAAAAATATTGGTAATAAAGAACAATTCCAAAGAATTAATTATCTTCACCAATTATCCAATTTCTGTCAAAATTCAAATTTAAATATTTCAAGATCATATGTTAACTTATTAGACTCTATTAGTAAAAAAACTAATACAAAGATTTCACCGAATATTAAGAGATCATATTGTAAAAAATGTAAAAGATTGACTGACTATAAAAATATAGATACATTTAAAATTATAAATAATAGTCAAATTACCAAGAAAAAAAATGGGAAAAATCACAAGAATGATGTCTTTATAATTAATTGCAAATGTGGTAGTAAGAAATCATTTCCAATCGGATCAAATAGAGCCTATAAAACTTTTATTGAACAAGATGGTAACTTAGTAGATATACCAAAATGAGCTGAAACAAATTTAGCCTGATTGGGGTTTTATCGAGATACTGAAAGCTGCTAAAATCTTGGATTTTTTCTGATTTTTTTTAACTTACTGATGTTTTTAAATGGAGTGAAGAAGTGAATTAACTGAATAGCTTAATCATATAGATGCAGTATCTAAATCACTATACTATCTTCTCCAGTCATTCTAAATAAATATAAAGTTCAAAGAGAATTTACCCGGAATTTGCATTCTACCGATCTACTATACAATGAACGGGTAACTTATACCAATTTCGGCAAAAAATTCATGAGATTTTTCGAATAATGATACTAAACTAAGAAACAGTCGCAGGCGATGGAGTTTTTAGAGCATTGAAATTTTCATGTTATTAAAAATTGAAATGATTGTTAGTGTGTGTTAGTTAAGAAAGGTGTTTTCATTTTGCCACCCACTAACTACTCACAATTTAAAAACTGATTAGTTTAAAAGTTATATATTTAAGATATTACTCGATGTAATTGATAAGTACAGAAATAATTAGTATATTAAAGCATTTCTTTTTTATTGTTATAATATAAATAAACAAAAAAAATTTAAACAGATTTATTTGTCTTTTCAATTGCATTAGGTTTTATCAAGGGAGGCCAAAAAATAGATACTGACATATATATACATATTTAAACTAAATCTAACTGAATATTTAAATATAAAATAATGAGTGGTTACGATAGAGCCTTATCCATTTTCTCTCCAGATGGTCATATTTTCCAAGTTGAATATGCTTTAGAAGCTGTTAAAAGAGGTACTTGTTCAGTTGGTATTAAAGGTACCGATTGTGTAGTTTTGGGATGTGAAAGAAGATCCACTTTAAAGTTACAAGATACAAGAATTACTCCTTCTAAAATTTCTAAAATCGATAATCATATTATACTTTCGTTTTCAGGTTTAAATGCTGATTCCAGAATTTTGATTGAAAAAGCTAGAATTGAAGCACAAAGTCATAAATTAACTCTAGAAGACCCTGTTTCCGTTGAATATTTAACACGTTACATTGCAGGTGTTCAACAAAGATATACACAATCAGGTGGTGTTAGACCATTTGGTATTTCTACTTTAATCGCTGGCTTCGATCCAAATGATAATAAACCAAAATTATATCAAACAGAACCATCAGGTATTTATTCTTCTTGGACAGCTCAAACAATCGGTAGAAATTCAAAAACTGTAAGAGAGTTTTTAGAAAATAATTATAATAAAGATGAACCACCAAAAAATGCGGAAGAGTGTATTAAATTAACAGTAAAATCATTATTAGAAGTGGTGCAAACAGGTGCTAAAAATATTGAAATTACAGTAGTTAAAAAAAATAATGAAATCATAGCCTTAGATAATGGAGAAATTGATAAATACGTTCAAGAGATCGAACAAGAAAAGAAACAACAACAAGAAGAAGAAAAGAAGAAAAAGAAACCATCCTCTACATAAATTTATATATAGATTGAATATGTATAAATATGACATATATTAATTAATCAATTTCCAAATAGAAAATAAAATAAAATAAAGCGCATGCAATGATATGATATATATTTTAAATTTCTATTTAATTATTTTATTCAATAAAATTTATAGTTATATAGAAATATTTTTGTTTAAGCGTCTCTAATGAAAAAGCGTCACTAAATAAACTTATTTTGACTTTTGTGAAAATTAACTAATTTAAATATAGTAACTATATAACATAAAATAATTAAAACAGATTAACTTTAAATGTATTATATACATTTAGATTTATTTAAATATTTAATGATGAAAAATTAAAGACATCCCATTAATTTAATATACCAATTAAGATGTCATTACCCCCAACCATTGTGGATGATTTTAATGAACTCTATGAAAATCAAAGAATATGGCAAACTTCAGATACTAAAGAAAACATCTCTTTAACCGAAAGAAATGATGAATTTTCTGATAGAGGTTTTAGAACATTGGATACATTTGATTCTAATTATAAGGATTTTTTAACTAATACCACTGATTCAAATAAAAATTTTTCAAAATTCAACAAAGAAAGGAAAAGAGATAAAATTAATTTAAAGGTACAAGAATTAAAAGAAAAGATAATAAATAATATTAATCGTATAAAACATGATAGATCATCCGAAAAAAAAAAATTCATTAAAAAAAATGTTAAAAACTATAAACGTGATATCGATATATTTGAAATATTTACTGCTAAGAATAATGATAACGATAGTGGTAGTAATAGAAATAATAATAATAATAATAATAATGTAAATATGAAGTTAAAACATAAACATTTCCCTGATAAACAGAAGATTATAATGCTAACTAAAGTTCCACCCGAACCTATTGACAATGAAATAATAATGAATATGGACTAATAATATAAAACGCCTTCCCTATTTTGTGAATTTTATTTGTTTGCGTGTGCTCTGCCGTTGCTATTGAACCATGACTAATATCTAAATAATTTTTAAATATACATACTTGCGAAGTTATTAATTTGTATTTTTTAATTTAATTTCATTTAATAATTCATTTGATTTTTGTTCATTGATTATCTCAATTCGTTGTTTCCAAAATTTATTTTCAATTTTCAAATCATCAATCTTGATCTTTAAACTGTTAACTTTTTCATTCAAAATTTTAAAATTCTTTTTAGTTTCTTGTACTTTCAATTTCTTACGTTGTCTAAACCTTGCACTTGCTTCAATGTTTCTTTTTCTTTTCTCTAATAATAACTCTTCTGGGGATTTTTCTCTTTTCTTTTTCTCAATCAAATAATTCAAATTTGATATATCAAGATTTGTTTTATCATCATGCAATTGTGGATCAATTACATGAAGAGATCTTGGTATATGATTATTTTCATTCGAATCAAAACCAGTCTGTTTTTTTAGACTATTTTTATTCAAAACTTCAATAATCTCTTTTGAGTTTTCATTATTTACAATTAGTAAAGACAATAATTGTGAACCCAATTCTGAATTATTTTTAATTAAATCATTTAATTTATCAGAAATTTCACTATTTTTTAGATTTAATAATTGAGACATTTTAATAATTGAAGAATGCGGGCGGAAAAAAAAGGGAAAAAAAGAAAAGAAAGATATGACTATGTATATATATTTTTTCTTTCTTGTATGTTACAATATATATCAGAACAAACAAAAACGTTATTAATAAAGAATTAGAATATCATTATAAATTATAAATAATGGAAGATAAAAAAGTGCTTAATAGAAAACTCTTATTTATTTATATACTATAACGTAATTATGTCAGAATCAAATTAAACCTAGAGTATTTATAAAACAAAATCATATGGTATTCCTTGTATTAAAATTTAATCTTAAACCGCTATCAGTGCAGTTGCCAAGACAACTACATAATTAAACAATACATCAATTAAAGAATGATCTATTTATTTCAAGTACAAAACACAGCATTAACAGAATAATCTTACACATAATCATCCACATCTCATACATTTACCACCACCACCACCACCACCACCACCACACTCTGTTTAAAAAAAAAAGAAAAAAAAGAACTCCTAAAAATAAATAATACAAAATATCCAACGGTTGAAACACTAAAGATAAATTAAAAGCTCAAAATTAAAAGCTCAACAAGTAACTATCCAATTACCAGTCGGGATCAAAGTCTCAATCTTAGTCACTATAATAAAGCTCTGTCTAATAATAAGAATCTATTTGCTATACAATTAGTTACGAATTACACAGTTTTCATTCTAATCAATAGTAATTAAACAAAATATTGCAAAACATTGTTTCAAAATTAATATAATAATCATTACATACTTTACTATCAATATCTCACTATCTTAATTAAGGTAACTGTGTAACTGTGTAAATTATAATTGTGTTTTTTATTGTGTTTTTTTGTTGTGACTACACGGACCACTGGTAAATAGTTTTTTGAAATGGTATCTAAAATATTTAGACTTGAAAAAACAAGAAGATAGGAAGTACTGTGAGCCTTTTTTTATGTGCTCGTTTGCGTTTGCGATTGCGTTTGCATGTCTGTAAAGGGAAATTACCGGAGACCGGGTAACTTGTTTTATTATTTGCTAGTAGTTATTTATAATTCTGATGACTGTTATCATACTGTACAATTTAAATAATAATGCATTCTTAACATTACAAATATATATTTATTCTATAAGTATCATCTAATTATTCTTTATATTTATCAAATGCTGTTATTAAATCGTTCTTTGAGAATTGTATTGCAGTTCCTTGGTAATGTTTATCAACTAATGTGTACAATCTTAGATATAATGAAACTGTTTCACCTTGAATGCTTGACCATAATTTGTTACATAAGGAAATTCCAAAATCTTTATCGTTGTTAATTAATTGTTTTATCATTTCATCATGTAAAGTTTTGACTAATAGTTTGATTTCTTGTGGCGTATAAGATGACAGTATATTATCCAGATTTTGTTTACTATAGACTGCCCATCTCGATGGATTGACTAATATATTGCCATTCTGATTTTTTTCTGCATTGGATATGATTGATGAAGCACCATTGACAAATGAAGTTAATTTTGGTATCATCTGTTGTAATAAGAATTTAGCATATCTTGTCTTTTCTTGATCAAAAATTTGTTTCGATTTTATAATTGGTTTGTCAAATACGTGTTTATTAGTATCCAATGACACAATTGGCAACATTTCTCTTAACCAATATGAATTTAATAATAACGTAATTGTCTTATTAATATCGGTTTTTTTATCATCTTGAATTTCATCATTAGATGTACTATTCTTCGATAAAATATCAGTTACAGCAATACTTATTCTTTCAAATGATGTATTGACAATTTCATTAATATTGTAATTGGTAATATCTTTATCAATACTATTATCATCTTTTAATTCATTGAACACAAAAGTAATTAATGATGATGAATTTTTAATAAAAATTGGTAACGATAAAATGGCTGGTGTTATACTATTTTCGTTACTACTATTAATGTTTAATAATATTCTTTCATAGTAAATTGCTCTATCATCAATAAATTCTGACCAGAATTGTTTAACTGTTGTGGAAATTCTAGTTAAAAATGTTAACAAGAAATCTTGATTGGAAGATTCGATTTTTTTGATTTTAATTTCTAAATATAATAAAATTGATGGAATGATTGTCTTATCTAAATTGAACACTCTTTGGATTTCAGTTGAAAATTTAGACAGAATTGGATTGAAAATTTTGGAAACTAAATTAGCTCTAGTTATACTCGAATCTCTATCTGTTGAAACACCTCTTAAAGTTTTTAATAAGTTGATAGTAGAATTAGGTTCGGCGCGTTCTTTTAAATAATCATCAAAGTCTTTTGAATCGGAAATATGGAAAAAATCATCAATAAAATTTTGATAAACAACGCACAAGTTTTCAATAGAATTTATGGATTCCATAAATGTACTCATGAATACGGAAGTTTTTGGTATATCAATTGTTAATTTTTTATTTTCTTGATAATATTTCCATTGTTTTAAAAATGGTTCTTCTTGTCTATGATTCAACGGCGTATTCTCAATTTCATTTTGGTAATCACTTAATTTTTCACCTAATCTTTTAGTAATTTTATTAAATCTAGTTTCATAAACAGGTTCAATAACTTCATTCCATTTTTCAATAATAGTATTATATGAATCAGGCGAAATATTTTTACAGAATGACGTCAAAGAGGAAAAAATCAATATTCTATTCAAAATAGTAGTTAACTGATCATCTGAAGAAAGGTCAGTATGGAAACTTTCAAACTTTCTTGTTAATTCTTGTTCTACTCTTTGTAAAAACACAGTCATTACTTTCTCATAAGCCTTTCTTCTTGGACTCAATGCTTGCATTTTACCTAAATCGGTGGAATCGGATTTATTAGAAGAAACAAATAGTTCATTATCTGTTTGACCCTTGATGGCAATGATTGCTTTGTACAAACCTTCTAACTGCAATTCAATCCTTTGTATGTTTCTTTCACTAATAGGAGAACTTACTAGTTCATTTAAAGCGTTTTCATTTAGAGAAACAGAATTCAACAATTCTGTCAATAGCTTCCATAAAATTTTCTTATTAGAACTTTCCACTTGTAAACCATTTTTTTGAGACTCTACATAATTAATATCACCCGATAAATTGTTCATTTCCATCAAAAATAAAGAAAAGATTGGTAATATTGTTTCACATTCGATATCTAAATTTCTTTCATTTTTTTTAATAATTGAGTCATCTTTTTCTAAGGATATTAAATCGTTATTAAAAGTGTATTTGATTTCGGACAATTCGTTATCAATTCTTTGGATAACATTATCTGTGTCATCATCTAATTCCCAATTAATATTCAGTAAAAGTTCTTCTAAAGCTTGATCGTCAACTTCTAAAGGAGTTTGCGAAACGTTTTTGGATTCACGTTTATTGTTTTCGTTATCATAATCTTCCATGACAGAAAAGTTACTTACTAGAGGTGCTTCTTCTTGAATTGTTGAAACAGCATGATATCTGTGATCATTAGGTTGATCATTATAAGATTGCTCCTCTGCAAAATTTTCTCTTAATTTATTCTGAACTTCTTCATTCATCATCCTACTATATCTTGCTTCATCACCTTGTTCAAATGACGCATCATTTGTATCTTCAAATGTTTCGTCTAAATCGGTGTTGTCAGAGTCATTTGTAATTCTATACTTAGAATTACTTCCAACTGATTCATTTGAGACGTATGAAGACCCATAATTATTTATTGGGGTTGATTCGACAGCTTCTGGTTTTTCGTTTAGATCAAGTTCATTTCCATAATTATCAAGAATATTTTCATCTTCTTCGTTATCATTATACATGTCTACAACATTGTCACTTTCAACTTCCGTAGTATTTTTATTATATGATGGAATAGCTAAAGGTTGTGTCTCTTCATCGTCATCATCAGTGTACGATATCTGATTATCATTGCTTTCTGCAAGAACAGTGTTTAAATCTTCCAACATATTATTATGTTTTACAAGTTGATCATAATTTTCTTGTTCAAAATCATTTTGGTGTGGAGTTGATATATGATGAACTTCAACTTCTTGTAGAGATTGATTATCATCCTGATTGTCATTATAATTGGCTGTTTGTGAAGTTAATGCTGGTGTATATTGTTTATTTAATTGATTGATTGTAGAGCTGCTTGAATATGGAGCTTTATTCAAAGAATTTCTTTCAGGAGACATAGATCTATTCTTCGAATTATCAATTGATGTTGACGCTATTTCTACTGATTTGGGATTATAATTAATATAATTTTGTGCTTCATTTTGATTTCTTTCAGGAGATCTCTGAGATGGAAAGTTATATGCTGCTTTTGTAGTGGGGCTTACATTTGGAGCCTCGCTATATGGATCTTGGTTATATTCATCTTCATTTTGATACTGGTTTTGTTGCTCTTGTAACTGTTGCTCTTGTAACTGCTGTTGTAATTGTTGTTGTTGTAATTGTTGTTGTTGTAATTGTTGTTGTTGTAATTGTTGTTGTTGTAATTGATGTTGTTGCAACTTCTGTTGTTGCAATTGCTGTTGTTGCAATTGCTGTTCTTGTAACTTTTGTTGCTGTTCATGCAACTGTTGTTGTTGTTGTGGATGTTGTGGTTGATCTTGAGACCCAATTTCTTTTGGATGTATAACAGCCCTTTTGTAAGATTTTTCATCTAAATAAAATAAACTTAAATCCCAATTAATTAACTCTGGAACATGGCCACCGAATGCTTGTAAACAAATTTTAACTAAAGATTTAATAAAGACTAATCTTTCCTTCGAAGAATTTGTCTCCCAATAATACTTCTTACCAATTGTTAACAAAAAACCTTCATTAATTTCCTCATCTCTTTCTATTCTTGTTAATGATTTTAAATCCCAAGTTCTACCAATTTGGAAAGAACCGTCTGGATTTTCCCTTGCCTTGTGAATTTGAATTAAATCTTTATTCTCAGCTTTTGAACTTAAAATCAAACATCTTTTCTTCTTTTGATCTAGTTTAATTGGCCCTACCGGTCTTGATGAAGGAAATTTTGCATCTTCAATAATTCTCACATGGGTAATATAATTATTTGGTTGTGCATTCGGATTTTTAGCATTATTTGTAAAACAATATTGAATAATATTTCTTCTATCTCTATCATACTGTTCAGCTAAAAAATTTGAACTTGTTGAAGAATTTGAAACATTTCTTTTATGTGTATTATTGTTATTTTCACTACTGACAGGAGGCGTTGACCCAATACTTTTATTTTTTTGGTGACCAAAATTATTTTTTAAACTATTTATAGATTGATCTCTTTTATGGCCTTTATCAGAACTTGAAGTTCTTTTAAATGGAGATTTTGGACCGGCCATAACTAAAATAACTTTAATGTATCCGTTACTGTTTGTTAGCTAATAGGGGTATAAACAATCACTATATTGCAACGAATACTACCAGCCTGATATGGAATAGATACGAATACTTACAGATATTTACAATAACAGTAAAAATATATACTTATAAATAAATAATAATCAACATAAATATGAATATCAACATAAATATGAATATCAACATAAATATGAATATCAACATAAATATGAATATCAACAAACAATTGAACAAGAAAAATATAAATCAATATTAAATCATAAAAAAAGGATAAACGAAATTACTACTCTATTGCAAATAAAAGCAAAATTTATTACGTAGGTAAATAATACATAATACGTAAAATTCAATTGTATTATTTTTATTTTCATTTCGTCAAAGGTAAAAAACTTTCGAAACTTTTTCAAAAAAACGATTTCGAACTGATTTATGGGGAATGCAGGGTAGCGCATAACCGCAATAATTATATTAATATGTTAATATATATGAAATTAGTTAATATGCTAATAAATATGTACTTAATCAATAAAGTTGATGCTTTGTTATATCTTATTCAAGGTGTGGATCGACGGTTGATAGTTTATTGGAGCCATTAAGTTGGTCTTAATAAGAACATCTAAAAGAAATATTGATATGTGTGGTATTTACCCTGCCTCTGAACGGTTAATTTGTGCAGACTTCTAGTATACAGAAGCGGTTTGAATTTTTAATAATTCGCTTGTTTAAGAAAAAAAAATTTTTTGACTGAGATTGGTAATGTATTAGTAGGAATTTCAAGTATTTTGTAACTATATAAGTGTAAATTGTATTACATTAAATTGTTCTTCTTATTGTATTGGCATGCTGATACTTTTGATAAGGCTTTGTACAATCAAATAGACATACAGAAATAACAAAAATGGATTTCAACGGTTTAGCTCAACAATTCACTGAATTCTACTACAATCAATTCGATTCCGACAGATCTCAATTAGGTAATCTATATAGAGATGAATCTATGTTAACTTTTGAAACTACCCAATTACAAGGTACTAAGAACATTGTTGAAAAGTTAACTTCTTTACCTTTCCAAAAAGTTACCCATAGAATCACTACTTTAGATGCTCAACCAGCTTCTCCAAATGGTGATGTTTTAGTTATGATCACTGGTGATTTATTAATTGATGAAGAACAAAACCCACAAAGATTTTCCCAAGTCTTTCATTTAATTCCAGAAGGTTCCTCTTATTATGTCTTTAACGATATTTTCAGATTAAACTATTCTGCTTAAATAAATAAATACAAATAAATACAAATAAATACAAATACAAATACAAATACAAATACAAGTATACTTACAAATATAAATTAACAACGTGAAATAATTCGATTTTTGAAAATATTTTAATAAATTATTATCTAAATTATGTATTAGGGTGTGTAGCTGAACCATTCGATGAGAATTGAGGTTACTTCCTTCACTTTTCTTTTTTATTTTTATTTTTTAATTATGTAGGATTTATGTTAATAGGCGGTTAAAATATAAAATTCCAATGTATTGAAAGGATTCTATATATATATATATAATATGTTGCACTGGTTTTGATGAGGACCATATCAAGACAATCAATGGATTGATGCATGGTGTTAAATTGATTCTATATAGATGGCGATCGATTCAAATTTAATTAAAAAATGGTTATTCACAAGAAGGGTTAGAAATATTAATGATACCAACTTGAATCAAATCCATGAAAATGATGAAATATTTGACACTCAATTAATTGAAAATAAATTAAATATTTTGAAGGAATCAAATAATATAATATATATGAAAGATGATAAGAACTTAAATAAGGAATTTAGTGATTTAATAATAAAATCATCTACAGATTATATTAGAAATCTAGAGAATTCTTCAATCACAACAAACTTCAAAACGAAAAACAATGACCTATATGATGAATTTATATTGAATGTTAAAAGTGAAGAAGTTAATAGAGAGCCTGTTCTTTCAAATTCAAGAATTCAAAATCCATCTGAGTTATTATTACCTCCAAATGAACGTTTACTGGTTGAAGATATTGAAGGTGATATTACTGGAATGCCTGGTGCCGTTGATATTATTAATGTATATGGTAATAATTTTTGCACTTATAAAAATGTTTGTTTTACTTCAAAAAAGGGTAAAATTTCAGCTTATAACTTAGATCAACTAATCGAAGGAAAACATGTATCAGTATCGTTCGATATAAATAAATATTATCAATCAAAGGAATTTAATAAAATGTATGATGATTTAGGAATGAGTGATTTTTCTCCAAAGAACGCAAACTTGGAATTAAATGAGGAACATATTGTTAATATGGAATTTGAATTAGATGAAAATATTACTTTTATGAAAATATCTAAATTAATGGATATTGATGTACTGTGTGTTGTAACTGAACTGTCACACGCATTTATTATTAGTATACCTGATTTTTTGAAAGAATTAAAAACGCATGTGAAAATGAATAGGTTTGACGATTTTAATTATGATATCGATCCAAATGACATGAATATCTGGATATTCAAAGTGAGTGAAAGTTGTTGGAGTGTTGATATTTATAATAATTGGAATGATCGTTTTTCCTATATCGCTATCGGCCATAATAAACCTGGTATAACTGTTTTTGCAATGCCATTTGAGAAATTATCAGATCGAGGGATGAATGGATCCTTAATTGGTGATAGAAAAGTAACTATTCAAGAAATAATATGCGGTCATAATGTACCTTGTTTGAAATTTATGCCAGGCAGCATTGATTTGGAAGGTAATATTTTACTAATTTTTGCATCTATTTTTGGTAATGTTTCAACTGTAAAGATTAATATCAAAAAGAATACTAATGTGATTACATCGAAATTATATGATACTCAGTACTTTGATGAATATTGTTGGAATATAATTAACCTCACATCCAAAGATTTTTTAAGTGTTCCTAAATTTGAATTTTTAACTTTAAATTATCAGGATAATTATAAAAGTTCTATTTTAAGCTCCGTATATCAAGACAGTAAGTTAACTGGTTATGTACCTTCTAACTCGGTAATATCTGATAATTTAGGAATTGGAACATTAACGACTCAGATTCCAGTTCCTCTGTCGAATATATCGCACAGGAGAATAGACTATTTAGAGCCAGAAATAAAACTTAGGTTTACTTGTTATGATAAAAATGGTTTAATTACTACTGCTACATTAAAGCATGATGTTGAACTGACTTATGATCCACTAAGTGAATATTTTGAATATAACTTCGACAATAGTTTAACTTGGGACGACAAAGTAAATTATTTGAAAAAGATTCAACCGATTGCGCATTATGGGCCTTTTTCTGAGTCATCAGTATTTGATTTCGACAATATATTTAGCAAAGCTTTTGAAAAATGGTTACTATCGAATGAAGAAATGAAAAATGAACATAATAACAAACATAAAGAACATAATAGAACTCCATTAAATTCATTAAGACAATGCACATTTTCATTTACAGATAATTATGATGAGTCTAATTTGGGATCATTTTCTGACTTTAAAGTTCTTAAGGAAAGTATTGATAATAATAAGCAAATTTGTAAAAAAAATCAATTTTTGTTTTTATCTAATGACTGGAATAATACTGATAATGAACAAAATCATGTGGACATTGTAACTTATGTTTTAGACGAGGTAATTGTAAATAAAAAAATACAAAAAGAGCTTCAAATTGATTTACATTCTAAGAAGGTAATTAAGTTATTATCTGAATTGGTGGATGAGGAAAAATCATTAGATTCTTTAAAAGGTTATGAGCTTAAAGAATACAATCATGATTTCTTATTAGTAACCACCAAAAACAGAATATATTTAATGAAGACGCACCCATTAATTGTAACATCATTTACAATTGATGATATATTTCCAATTAATGATATGTCTTTCTGTGAGTATAAAGAAATATTTCAAGCTATTCATGGCATTAAGTACGTTTTACACTTGAAAGAGATGAATGCGATTATAGTTGCATCCCCAGCAGGTCCTATATCTTTGCTGAGATTGACTGAATATAAAGGCATATATTCATTTAGACAGGAATATATTATGGGTTGGGAAGTTCAAGATCCAAGAACTATTGATAGAACGGATTTTCACTGTATACTTGAAAACATTCTTAGGGCTGAGAATAGCAATAGTTACTATTGCATGACAGATGATTTACATCTTCCATATAGGAATATTCTAGGTATAGACTATAGTTACATACCAGGTGATAAAGCGTTTGGTTGTAACCCCTACATAATATTGTATGTCTACTACGAAAGTTCCATACATAGATTCAAAATTTCAACCAATACAGAATCCAATATTCCCATATAAGAATGGTGATGATTCGATAAACCAAACTGTTTAAATTGTAGAAAATTGAAATATTTTCAAAAAATTTAAATTGCATTTTATTACTTATATATATTTTGATAGTTCAAGTAAATAATACAAATTTCAAAGTTTTTATTATTTTGTACGAATTCGTTACACCCTTTCCACACAGCGGTGAACTACATTTTTTTGAATTTGTAAATGGGAATATTCTGTTCTTAAAAAAAAAAAAAAGGATAATTACAGAGGGAAAAAAGATCTAATAGTATAAAAATATCAGGATATTTAGTTGTATAATTATTGTATATTTGCTAAATATATATAATTATAATAATAGAGTTTTAAAGAAATTCTGAGACCAAAAGTAACGAGCACTATAAATAATGTCTGAAGAGACACCTGTGATTCCTAAAAGACCTACAAGAAGACAGACTGAATCAGAATTGCCGGTTGCTGATGCTGTTGAGGTAGAAATGAATAATGATGACATTCCAATTATACCAAAAGTTAGACCAGTTTTGAAATCAAAGACAGAATCATCGATAAATGTAGATAATGTGGAATTACCTAATATTCCATTAAGGAGACCGATAAAGACTTCAACTACCGAAGATTTAAATGCATTAATTGATAGTACCACAGAGCAACTACATCAAATAGAAGAAATGGTCAAACCAAATTTAGAGCATATCATTGAAAAAAATGACAAGGTTAAAGTGGAAGAGCCAATTGTGCCAAGAAGACCAACTAAAAATATTAAGACTGTTGAAAATGATATTGAGGAACCTAAAGAGCATATTGTTGATGAGCCAGTTATTCCAAGAAGGCCAACAAAAGAAACCATTAAGCCAGTTGAGTATTCTGATGTTGATGAATCCAAGGGTGAAGCTGCTAATGAACCAAGTATAACAGAAAATGAGAATATTGAACCTGTTAAAGAGGTGAAAGAAGAGGAGAAAAAAGAGGTTATAGAAGATGTTGTAGAAGATGTTAAAGAAGATGGATTTAAAAATATTGGACAACCTAGTGTACCTAGAAGACCAACCAAAGAAAAAGAGAGTTCAAATGAAGATATCCAAGCCAAATATGATGATAAACTAATTGAAGAGGAATTAAGAGATAAAACGAAGGTTGTTTTAGAAGATCAAGAAAATAAAGTTGATGAACAAGATGGGATTGAACAACCAATTGTTCCGAAGAGACCGGTGAAAACTGAAACCAATGATGAATCTAATGATTCTATCGTGACAGTATCATCAGAAAATGACATTGTACAGCCATCAATTCCGAGTGAAAGACCAACGAAAAAAAAATCGGCACCACCTCCAATTCCAAAAAAACCATCTAGTAGAATTGCAGCATTTCAAAAAATGATTGAAGAACAACAATTACAAAATTTGCAAACAAAAAATATTAGTCAAGAACAGATTAATGAAGAGATTAATTCCACCACATCATCATCACCAAATGCAACACCAAATCTAACCAAAGTTAATAGTATCACTGAAAAAGCACAACAACTAAATGGACTATTTGCATTACCTGGCATGATGCCAGTCGGTGGCATACCCCAATCATTAGCTAAAAAATTACAACCAGCTAGCGATGAAACTAAGAGAGACACTAATGAGTCAATTTCCAATGGCGATGGTACCACCACATCTGGTAACTCAAATAAATCGCGTAGAGGTAAAGGGCCAAGGGGACGTAAATTACCAAAAGAAGTAGCAAACGTAGAAAAAATCAATGTCATTGAACATACGAATGAGGTTGAAATAATTGAAATGTGGAGTTTTTCAATTACCAAAACAGTTAAAGAAGAAAATGATGAAATAATAGATGAAATAAAACCATTTGATGACAACGAAATGGAAGACAAAACTGAAGTTGTGGAGATTGAAGACGATGGTATTGAAGATAGAGATCAGTTAGAATTGGTAGAATCCTTAGAGAGAGATCTTGAAGAAGAAATTGAAAGTCATATGCAACAAGAAATACTGTCACAAGATGAGGTAGAGATTTAATGATGTATTGACTTGTTTAATTTATTGATGTACTAATGTATTAATGTATTAATGTATATATAATTCATGTAATCAAAATAAAGTTTTAAAAAATTTGATCGAAAAAACAAAAAGAGAACCATTAATTTAAAAAAAAGTGGGATGATCAAAATTACCCAAAAAATTTGTGCATCGCATGACCTTTTAACTTGAGCATACATTTACATCACCTGGTATCATTTTTACATGGCATGATGTTGGCTTGTTTAATTGCCATTATGAGAATGTTGCTGTCTAATTAGCTTCAATATTTACAACATTGAAGGAAAAACTATCTATCCATTTAGGATTAATTTGGTTATTATTTGTTTATTTTCATAACTCATTAATCCGGGAACTTTATTGTATCTCGAATAAATGGAGACAGACCTAATGAGATTTGTCGATATTCCACTTCCGTAAATATAAAATAAATTCTTTGCCTGTTTAGGATAAGAATCACTAAAATATATTAATACTAGTAATATCCCTTATATTCAATTAACTAGTTTGGTAACGATAAAATGAAATCTAGAATTTGATTATATTATGGCAATTTCCTTGGCCTTTTTTTTCCCAACTAATATTGAATAATTTTTAGTGTAGTAATTGGTTAGTTTGGTCATTCCAGACACTGTATACAACGACGACGACAGCAAAAAAAACTTATTTTTTATTTTCTGTTGGTTTTATTTTTTTGGGAAAAGCAACATGTAATAATATCTTATTGGTTTTGCAACCGTAATAAGGAGAGCATAGTGCACAAACACAAGGCAATAATGTATATTGTGTTTGTGCCACAAAAGTAAAACCGAGAAAGAAAGAAAAAAGAAAAGATACACACACTTCTTCCCGATTTTCCCTTTTCATTTGGTTTGTTGTCTTTTAAGCCCAGTTTTATTACCAGTACTTTTTTTATTAACGCTTGACACACTTACACAATTCAATTAATAATTGCTGAAATTACTAAAAAAACAAAAAAAGAAAGGAAAAAAGGAAGATAATCTCCAATTTTATTTTTTTGGCTTTTCTCAGTTTGCAATTTTTGTTGCAGGAAGCTTTATTTCAATTGAAAAAAATTGCATCTGCAAATATCTACGAATTTGTATTTGTGCCTCGGTGTATTTGTGTGTCTTTCTCTTGTTTTTGTTTTTTTGGAAAATCTCAACATAATGAAAAAAAAAATAAAAAAATTTTTTGTTGGATTCAGATTCCCACGTTTCTTTTTTTATCTTGTAGTTGGTTTTCCATCTGGATAGCATGTAAATAAAAATACTAATTTTTTCTAATTTTCCTGCACGCTGATTTCATAGTGACCAATTATAATAGAAAATTCAACCAAATCTATTCATTTAGTAGTATTGGTATTATATTGTATGATTTTGAGCTTTTTTTTTGTTTGTATGTGACAACCGAATGTAAATCATTTAGATATTTTTTATTGTATGGGCTTTTTTTTCAAAATAACATTTCGCAGTACAATTTGGGGATTTACCCATAATTAATAATTCGGTAAATTTATTAACGTAAATTTTAGGAAAATTGTATATATAAATAACACGATTTTCTAGTTAATTTTCTATTTTTACTTTTTTCATCCTATTCAATATTTCTCAATTAAAATTCTCTTAGTAGTTTCTACTGAATAAAAAAACCAATATTTTTTTTCGTATTAAATACCCCCCTGCACATAATTTATTTCACATATACACAATGGTTAACACTAAATTCGTTTTATTAGCTGCTTTAGCTTCCTACGTTGCTGCTTCCGATGAACAAGCTGCTGAAATTCAAGTTTTAATTAACGATATCAACAATAACTTACAACAATACTTATCTAACATCGCTGCTGGTTCTATCACTATTCCAAGCGATTTATTAAGTTTATACCAAGTTTACGCTGCTGATTCTACCAACAGTCAATACACCACTTTATTTTCTGCTATTAACAGCAGTGAATTAGCCTCTGTCATCACTAACTTACCATGGTACTCTTCCAGATTAGAATCTCAAATTGAATCCATTGAAGCTGCCTACGCTTCCGGTGCTTCTGCTGCTGTTTCATCTGCTACTGCTGCTTCTTCTGTCTCCGGTGCTTCTTCTGCTACCGCTGCTTCTTCTGCTGCCGCTTCCTCTTCTGCTACCGCTGCTTCTTCTGCCGCTGCTTCCTCTTCTGCCGCTGCTTCCTCTTCTGCCGCTGCTTCCTCTTCTGCTGCTGCTTCCTCTTCTGCTGCTGCTTCCTCTTCCCACGCTTCATCTTCTGCCGCTGCTTCCTCTTCCCACGCTTCATCTTCTGCCGCTGCTTCCTCTTCCCACGCTTCCTCTGCTGCTTCATCTTCTCACGCTTCTTCTGCTGCTTCCTCCAGTCGTGCTTCCTCCTCTGCTGCTTCCAGCAGTTCTTCTTCTACCTCCAACGGTGCTAACGCTGCTGTTGGTGTCAGTGTCGGTGCTGGTTTAGCTGCTGTTGCCGCTTTATTAATCTAAGTTAATTAAAAATCATTAAAATAGGTAATGATTTTTTATTAAACAGAAATTGTAAAAGAATGAGTTAAAAAATTAAAATTAAAAAAAATATTCTAAGGGATACTAGTCTATAAATTTTATTGATTTTCTGGTTATCATAGACAATAAATATTAATATATAAAAATATATTTAAATGTAGATATATATTGGACTTGTGTTATATATGAAAAAATATATGTATTTATTAAACTACAAAGACCAATTTTTCAATATTGTTGTTATGCATGTTTATCTTTCCTTCAAATTACCATTTTTAATATGTCAATAAATTTACTGTCGTCAATTTTTTGAAAAAATGTCACTTTTAAAAGCAGCATTCGGATATTAGAAAAATGCTTGCTTATTTAATTATGTATATATATTAATAGCATCTAATAAATAAATCTTAAAATATTAACAAGTATTATACTTTTAGTCTATAAAATCTATAATATCTCTATCAGTTTATACATTGAAAAAAATATTTCTATCGTAAGTTATATTATGGAATAGCAAATTGAAGTATGATGCATTCCTTTATTCTATATTGTTGTTTTTTTTGTTTTTATTGGTGTTTTTAATATTCATATTTCTAAAAAGAAATTACATTGCTTATAAGAATAAAGCACAGAAAGCAATGACGAAGGAACCAAAGCTAACACCATACTTCATAGCACCGTTAGTGTTGACTTGAACGGTTGGAGCAGTAGCATGGGTACTAGAGGAAGTAGCTTGTAATAAAGTGGTGATAGTAGTACCGTTGCTGTCAGTGACAGTGGTAGTAGTGTCTTCTTCACCAGCTTTAGCAGTAGTAGTAGCCTTAGCAACATTAGCAGTAGTAGTAGCAGCCTTCTCGGTCTTGGCAACAGTAGCAAGAGACTCAATTTCGGTACATTTGTTATCATCACAGCTGGTTATGGTAACTAAAGTTGTGGTGTAATCGTTAAGAGTCTTAGTTGTGTATAAAGTGACAGGAGAGGCGGTGGTTTCACCTGGGTTGGTGGTTGAGGTAGTTTCACATGGAACAATAGTAGTTTCTTCGACGGTACTATGAATAGTCTTAGTAATAATAATATCTTCGACAATTTCGGTACAAGCATGGTCATCGCAGCTAGTAATAGTAGCTAAAGTTGTAGAAAGGTCGGTAATTGTAACAACAGTGGCACCAGATTCATTAGCAGAGGTGGTGGAGTTGGAAACAATAGCGCCAGTGGAAGAAACTAAAGATGAATCAGCAGAAGAAACTGCAGTGACATCAGCAGAAACAGTGGCAGAAGCGGCAGCAGAAGCAGCAGCAACAGAGGAAGCGGCTTCAGAAGAAGCAGCAGCAGAAGAAGCGACAGCAGAAGAAGCAGCAGCAGAAGAAGCAGCAGCAGAAGAAGCAGCGTCAGAAGAAGCAGCGTCAGAAGAAGCAGCGTCAGAAGAAGCAGCGTCAGAGGAACTGGAACATAATGAAACAGTTTCTTCAACGACAGTAGAGGAAGTAGAAGTTTCTGTGACAATAGCGGTACTGACAGACATTTCATCAGAAACAGTAGAGTATGTGGATGTTTCAGAGGCAGAAGCAGGAGATGATGATGATGATGATGAAGCAGCGACAGAAGATGAAGTAGCAGAAGAAGCAGCGACAGAAGATAAAGTAGCTGAAGTAGCTGGAGCTGAAGAAGTAGAAACTGGAGCTGAAGAAGTAGCGGCTGGGGCAACGGTCGACGAAGTAACAACATTTTCATCGTTGGTATCGATACCAGCAGCAAGCAGAGCAGCAGAAACAGCTGGTTCTAATCTAGAAGAATACCATGGAACACCAGTCAACATAAAAGAAACTTCAGATTCATCAATAGTGGAAAAAAAAGTAGTATAACTGATGGTGTTACCTAGAGCAATTTGGATATAAGCAGACATAATTTCAGCTGGGAAAGCTTGGCCCGGATTAGCTTGTTGCATAGAAAGATATTGGTCCATATTATTGATAATATCAGACATGTAAACTTCTAATTCAACAACAGCAGCAGAAGTGTGATCATAGGCAGAAGCAGTAGCGGCGGCACCGGCTAATAAAGCAATCTTGGAAAATTTCATTCTTAAGTGTTTATGATAGCTTTTGTTTTGTTTTGTTTTGATGTTAAATATTCAAAAGAAATTAGAATTGACTTTTTAAAATATATTTAAGAATAGATTAATAAGAAATATAAAAATTGATTCGGTGATTTTTGTTTAAATTATATATGAAAAATAATTGAACCAGAGCCAGTAAAATATCAAGAATAAGAATTTGCTTGCATTGAGATATATAATTTCTGTCTGAATTTCAATCGTATAATTTACAATCATAATAACATATAAGATCTGCTCTATTGAATTGAGTTGTTGGTTTTACTATATTTAGTCTACAATAATCAAAAAGTTTATAAATAAACTCGAAAATATGTTTATAATAAATATTTCGTGAATTTTACTTATGTATTAGGTAAGTTGGTAATAATGTTTTAATTTGTAACAAAATATCATGTATTATCTATTGTCGAATTTTTTTTAATATATTATAACCTAGAGTGAAAAGATATTCTCAGAAAGAACCGGATTAGAAGTTACTGATGCCTGATCTTTACAGATAGTTGAGATGTTGTAATTGTTGCAATGATTGCA
>JAJMDY010000095.1:0-24080 GCA_030573885.1 Tetrapisispora pingtungensis (nom. inval.) | reverse complement strand
TGAAGTGTCATTAGGGTGTCGTGGTCATATTAAAACATTGTCAATTTAAATAATGTTTTAGATTTAATTCAATTATTTCCTAATTAAGAGTTCTAAATTCTTCAATAATTTTCACAACTCGTTAGGGTTTCTTGTATTAATATCGTTAACTTAAGTGACATTGTTTCTAGTTTATTACATCAGTCGGTAAAAGATAAAGCCCTACAACAAGTTAAAACATGATTACATATGATCTAAAAAACGTTGAAACATGTTTGAGAATAAATGTGTCAATAATAGAACTAATAGTTAATAAAGATTGAAATATTGAAGTAAAAAATACTTCGATATTTCAAGATTAAATGTATTGAAAGTCGGAGACGATGGTAGAAGTAGATTTTGCTTTAGTAGCAGTAGTGTTTGATTTAATATTTAATTTATTATTCATATTAGAGGTTATAGTATTACAGTATAATTCCTTGTCCTCTTTATGTAAGATTATATAAAATATATTAATGTTCAAAATCTAGAACTTATCTGTTCTGGTTGATTGATAAAAATGCTTGCTTTTTATACCTTTTCGAAATACGTCTGTCATATTGAATACTATCATTTTTGAATAAATTAAGTCTTTATCTCAATGGCTTCTAGAATGTTCTTAAAGTAATATTCTAAATTTAGAAATGATTAATTGGATTTGTGTCTTAATGGAATAATGACTCCTTATTTCTAGAACTTTCCAACACTTATATTAACCATGGACTCTGAAAAGCCAATAATAGTAACTAAGAAATATTAAAACTTTTGTAATAACTTAAGTTGAATATGTGTTGCTTTCCAAGGTAATATTTAAGTTCTTGGTTTAACTTATACTAGATTAGTGTGGTTTATTGAAAGCTTCGTTTTTCTAATTCTTATATAAGTAAATTAGATGTTTAATTACAAAAAGTCATCTCAATTAATCTTGAAATATGCTCAGCATTTATACGGCATAATTTCCTAATTTTGTGTTTGATGATATTAAGAATCTTTTTAATTGTTTTCTAGTATGGTCTGATATTGTTACTCGTTCGATTCTTGTTTAATCCAATAGTTTCGTCTTTGAGTGTCACTAATCATTCTAGCTTTCGAACTATCACAAAAACTGTAATAGTTTGGGGTTAATATTATGAGCTTCCCGAAATCTGAAGTTACTATGACTGATTTTGATAACTTAAACGGTAATTAGTATTTTGTAAAAGTTTTGTTCTTTCTATTTAAGATACTAATATCTATATTATAATAAATCAAAATTAAATTCGCTAAAAAACATTATTAGATCCAATTCTACGCATTTCATCTGCTTATATATAATTATTACTTGTATGGTCTGCTACAAAATTCGTTTAATATTATAGTCAAGAGTTAATTACAATATTTACTTTTTGAAACTCAAAAATAATGATTAGCTCTAAAACTTAACAACTAGTTATTGTATTGATTAATTAGCATTTTATGTTTTTAGAATAAAATAAATCAAAGACAATTAGTTAGAAGTCGAGAAATATATCCTTTCCTGTATACTCTATGAACTGGTTAATAATGTTCATAATCTTAATTATTAATATGTTTTATTATTTATCCAAATCTTTGTTAGCTAATAGCCCAATTTTTATCTGCAAACCAATTTAAGGTATATAAATCACTTCTATTCCAATCTCATCAGTAACTAATATTGATTATTAGATCGGATTTAATTAAACCGCTTCTCACAGGATTATTTCTAACTGTGTTGTTTAAAATCAATTGTTTACAAATAAACAATACTAAAACTTTATCTAAATAATTAGGTTCTACCGCATCTTTTTATTTGTCTTAGTCTACTGAGCTCATCACCTATGCCGAGAATATTAAACGTATGGGCTCCCTCGCGAAAATAACTTGAAAAATATAAACACCATTGAGTGTTATCATTAAATATAACATAGAATATATGTTCGGAAATTGAATTATATATTGCGTTTTATTTATGAATAACATGAATTTATTTGGTTAATATAAAATATTTTCATAGATAAAGAAAAATTTAAAAATCTATAAAGATATTTTATAACTTAAATATATATTTAAATCATGTCACATGCTATGTTTTGAACCAATTATATTATTTTACTTAAATTATTTTTTATATTTGCTTTATATAAACAGAATGTGCATTCGTTATACATTAAAATTATTTGAAATGAAATATTATTTTATATATTTAATTAACTTATATATGAATCCTTATTCAAACTTCCATCCACTCCATTCAAAGTTTGCGTAACATCTGAACTCATTACTTAAACCATTTCCATGTTCTGGTAGGAATGTAGTTATTTTTGTATCTGGATAAGCCTTAGCAATGATTTCATGCATTCTTTCGCCTGTACACGATATTAAACGATATTTAGAAGCACCAGATTTGGTTTTTTCTAAATTATTAGGCTTTAACATTTTCTTTGCAGTTATAGAAGCTAAATTTATTAAATATGTTTGTTAGTAAATTAAAATGTTAATAATATATTAATGCTTAATTTCTCATTTTAAGATCTATACATACATTTTGTTTGGCAATCCTCATTCAGGAAAGGTGGGTCAATTAATAATCTATCTATTTTTCCTTCTAATTTTTCATTTATATCAAGTGGTTTATTGTAATCATAAAAGAAAAAATGATTCTTTTCTGCCAGCAATTCGAAACGAGTGTCATATTCTAAAAGATAAATATGTTTTGTTTTTATATCTTCTTGGTCCTTCTTCTGGATAGCTGCATAAACTGATGGTGCACTGACAATAGCAATGACTGTGTCTTCATCGGCACCGTCTAGAAGAGCATCTGCTAAGGTATTGGCAGTTTCGTCACTATACCAAAATTGAGATAATTGCCAATCTTCTTTAAATAAATTCATTCCCTCAACCTTTTTCTTTTTTGCAAAATTGTCATCAGCATCATCATAAAGCTTGCTGAATTGTTCCTGATATTGAGCCTCTTCTTGTCTAAATTCTTGAAGAGCAGCTAATGCATGCGATGATAAGGTTCTGTTATTAAAGTTAGTATATTTTGTTGTTTAAAATTTAAATCTTTCTTCATAAAGTTCATACAATTCGATATCTGATTCTGAATCTGACATTATTCCTTGGAGCTCTGATGTAATTTAGTTTTTTTAAAATTAAAGTATCTTGCTTAATAAACATCCAAATATAATGTTATCTTTCAATTTTTTATAATTCAGCAAAAATTTTTCTCATTTCAATGGTATTCGCCGACGGAGATATTTGAATATTTTTTGCTTCTAATAAAAGAAAGACTAAATCAGTATTTAAATTTATTAGAACCATTTGCAACTTAATTTACTAAATCATATATTTAGTAAATTAAATAATTATTTATATTGAATGATTATATTTCTTAATAGTTTTCAAAATTCAAGTTTATTTCAAATTAATAATTAGTTTTACATGAAATCCCTTAAGATATACAAAAATATAAAATTATTTACAAATATATTTTTAAAAAAACAAAACAATATCGACTAATTGGTTATTTTTTTGCACATAAAAGGCATTCAAAATTTCCATTATTTTGACCTAAATTTCTCAAGCACTTTTTATGGAAACTATGATGACAATTGAAAACAATAAGAATTAAATCGAGTGTGTCATTCTCATTTTCAAAAGAGGCATTTTTTTTCTTGGCTTCCCAAATATTGTAAATAATATCACTAATATCATCTCCCCATAAGTTTTTACCACAAACTTCACATACAGAGTTATCACAAGACCAACCAGTGGCTAACTTGTTTCTATAATCTACCAAAATTCCCGACGCATCAGAATCTAGAATTTTGAAAATGAGTGAACAGTATTTTTCTTCCAAAAAATATGAGCTAAAAACGTTTCTTAATAATCTTCTCATTAATGAAGTTTTACTCATTAATACATCCTGGTTCTCTAGAACAGTGGTTAAAATTGAACTAAAACTCGTAGTGTCTTCTCTCATATTAGAAGATTGAGTTAATGCTAATTTTACAAACAAATCTTGAAGAATTATTCCACATGTTTCTCTTTTATTTTCTGATATCGAACTTTGTGTAAATATTGATATTAAGGATGCTATTAATTTAGACCAGCACTCATTCTTTAAACTTCCACTTGCTGAAGTAGCTATTTCTGCAGCACATTCGATATTTTCATGTATCAATTTATGTTTATAATCTGTTTTTAAATATGATTCATTTATCGTTTTGATTATATCATCCATAGCGCATCCATAATCTCCAAGAGATTTATGTATTAAAGCTAGTGAATAATATTCGTTGTTTTTTCTTAAATCATCTATAATTGAATTGATTTCAATATTATTCAAATCCACTGATTTAAGCCACCTATTGAGTTCATGACCTTTTTTATATTTACAGTTTAAGGAAACATACAGTTTTCTTAGAGACATATTTTGGAAAGTTTCGAAATTGTTTATATTGTAAAGTATCTCTAAATATTTTAGTTGTAAAATTTCAGATTTTACCCCTAAAAGTGATGAATGTAAATCTTTATCATAATCATTAACCATCTTGGCCATTTTTTCTATGTTAACAGAATTCAGTATTAAGTCAAAATTATCAGTTATAATTTTTGACACCACCCCTTTTTCAATTGCATCTTTTTTGGTTCTGTCAAAAACTAAGATCAAAAGATCTAATAAATCAATACCAAAGTTAGTAGTTTTGATAGGTAATGAAAATACCAAATTAAGCAATTCTGAGTTTCTATTCAATTTCATATATATACGAAATAAAACTTTATTGAACCTTCTGATTTTTAAATCTTGTATAAACGCATCTTGTAAATCAGGCTCATAAATAGAAATAAGGTATTCTAACGATAATTCTAAATCACTGCTGGAACCTGAATTAATTTTAAAAATTTTGCTAATAATCCCATGAATAATGCGGTTTGAGATTTTAATATATTGAGGATATTTTGCAATATTTTTGGAAATGAAGAAAATTATCTTGGAATGATACGTATTATAATATGGTTCTTCTAGTATATGCACAAGCATATCCATAATGTATTGTCTACTGACATACATTTTATGATTTTTATTATCTTCCTTTATAGTATCTTCATTTAATAATGTATCGTCCTCAAACATTTTATCAAGAATATGCAGAAGCTTCTCACAATTAAACTTCAATAAAACAGAAAAATAAGGATATATTGGTTCATCTTCAATTTTTTCACATGTATTAAATTTATTTTCAGAATTATAAGGCCAATTTATCAATGCTCCATTGAAAAGGACATAATTTATTTGTAGTCTTGCATTTGATATTATATTCTCTCTTAGTTCATCTTGAACCATAATTGGGTTACAGTAGATATCTGTAATCATGTCATATACTCCATCAAATTTATCGGTAGTCATATTTTCAAATATACTATCACCAATTTTAGTTCCTGTTAATTGAGATAGATATGATACAAATGGAGTAACAAAATCTAAAAAAACTATCTGCCAAATGTATATTAAGGCTGTTAAAAGATTGTTTTCTTTACATAATTTAACAGAAAAATCTATATCCAAAGTTTGTGGATTTAAAGTCAAAATTAATTGTTCTATAGCCATGATTTTATTTGAGGTTGCATAATAATTTAAAATTGATTTAAATATCGACGGAGATAACCTTTTAATATAACCTTCCGATATAAGATTGAATAACACTTCAAAAAATATACTGGGATCATCTGCTTTTAGTAAATCTAGGGCCCTCTCAAAAATAAAATCTTCAAAATCTTCATTATCTGGATAATTAAGAAAATTCTCTAGATTTTTTAAAATCAATTCCAACAGTTCATACAATTTATCATATTCGATTAGATTTTGTTTTATCAAAAATTTAATTGCTGCCAAAGATAAATTAACAAAAGGCCTCCTTAATTGCTCATATCTTTTAGATTTTAGTGTCTCGAGTTGTACCAATTCATCTAAATTTGAAGAAGTCTTTAAAAAATATACAATAAATTTTAAAGAAGTAATATAATCACCTCTTTGAACTGGGTTAAGAATTATATCGGACCATGTCATGAATTTACCATGTTTGAATGAATATTTCCCAAAAAGATATATATGATTGGAGTCTATAGCAAAATGATTACCAATTGGAATCGATAAATCATAAATTAATAAATCCAGTTTCAATATTAACTCAATTTCTTTATCACATCGAGCAATTATATATTGATGAGATATGGTTAAAATGCCTATTAATTTTTCACTTATCCATTCTAATGAAAGAATGGATTCATCGATTATTTTAATATTTCTTTTGATAATGTTAAAGTTTACCTTTTGTTCATCAGGTTTACTTTCAATGAAAAAATAATAAACAAATAAATTATTTTCTATTGAAAATGCCAATTTTGTTCCCAGATTATTCCAGGAGATGCAGCTGTTCAAAAAAGATTTAGATGGAATAATATCATTTAAAATTTCATTGTATAAAACATCAAGATGAGACTGAGTTGAAATAACCTGGAACTTTTTTGTAGTGAGTAAAGCCACTAAATGCAAATTTTTCAAAACTATAATGTTATTTCCTGGCACTTTTGAATGCAATATCTTTTCATTTAGTTCCATTTTCAGGATAATTTTGGATGAATAAACTAAATTCCATAAATGGTTTCTGTAACCATTATGATATACCAACTTTCCAGAATTATTACTTACTATTAAAGCTGTATGTCTCTCACCAATAAATCCTAAGCCATTGATTTCAAAATTTAAATGATCAGTTACGTGTAAAATAGCAGATAATGGCTCAAAAGCACCTTTTTCGTTCCCTTCTGTATACCTATTGTTTAGATTCAAATCCCATATATATATATCATTTGTTTTAAATGAGGCACACAAATGCGTTCCATCAGTAGATGTAGCTAATAATTTCACAGGTGATTTTAAATATCCTTGCGGCAGACCTGTTCCCAAATTAGGAACAAGTATTGCTTGAAGGAATAAATTGGTGTTAAAAATCAAAATAGAACCTTTACCAGTACCTATAACATAAAATAATTTTGTTACTAATACACAACTTACACCACCATAAGCTCCCACAGTGGTATATATGTTATTTAATTCTGCCCACCTAATCAGTTTATTGGAATTTTCTGAATCTAAAAAATAGTCATCTTTTAATTCAGTAGTTTCTATATTAAAATATTTGTTATCACCAACGATTGATTGACTTGAAAAATAATTGTTTGAATTATTGTTATTTATTGGATCTTGAATTAAACTATCATTATCAGCATTTATAGTCATTTCATTATTCAATCTTTCAGTTTTCCAGCTATGATTCATATCGAAAGATAAAATATAAGGTTCATATGTGAGTATTGATTGTATTTACCTATATAAATTATCAACTAGAGATTCAAATTTAAAATGGAATTTTGAAATCCAAGCTAAACTGAAAACATAAGTAATTTTTAATTTACATTATGAAATTATTGTACTTTTATTTATTTGTCAAAACCGTTTCCCTTTTTCATAAAAAGGATTTCAAGCGTGAAAAACCTTTAACTGAAACCTTCGTTTTATTTACGAAGAAACTTAATTAAAAAATCAAAATGGAAAACAAATAATATTGTTTAAAAGTTTTTAACATCTTTCCAATATTTAATCTATAATATATTTCTTTAATTATGTATGCTAAAAGTAATATTTTGAAGTTTATCTATATGTTCAGGTAGTCAATAACCTATCGAACAAAAGCCTAACAACAAATATCTTCCACGAGACTTGGAATATCTTGATATTCTTTACCTATCCACTGGAACACTTCATATTTAGAATTTAGATTCTTATTATCCTGCATACAATATCCCTCACCACTGTCTGGTTTCAGACACCCCGTTTTTACCATTGGTTTAATAAAAATTAACCTTTTTATTCTTGAGTGTATTAATGCCATCGAACACATCGAACAGGGCTCATGTGTCGTGTATACATCATAATCCAAACAAAGATAGTTTAAGTTACAATTAGAATCAGAATTTCTACTCAGAATTTCTTGATCCGCTACATATTTAATGGAGCACATAATGCTATGGTCCAGCGGATTATGTTTCTCTCTCTTATCTATCGAGGTTATTATATTTGATGGATCAAGAGGATTGACAAAAGATGTAACAATAGGCAAAGAGTTTTCGTTCAACTTTTTATTACTTATTTCTTTCGCAACTGTAGAAATATGTTCCAAATTTTTCTTAATAGAATTCATGTCAAACTTCATATCATTTAGTATTTGATCATTAGGATTGCCGCACCAATTCATTGGCCAATATTTTTTTGACCAATCATTCATAATTTCTTTCGTTATCGGTAGATTTATTGGTATGCTATAAACACATTCTAAATTTGAGAACTCAAATAGTTTATGAACTAATGGCTTTGTAGGAGTTTGTTCTGACTTATCACCAATTTTTGCTTTATCATTTAATAATTTATAAGAGTTATTGTAATTATCTATTAATGTTTCTAATATAACTTTTGAATTCTGATCAACAAAATTTGCAGAACAAAGAATAATTTTTAATATATTTTTTTCTTTGAAATACTGAATTCTTTTAATGTGAGTGAATTTTACGTGATCGTCGTTTTGTAAAAATTTCCTTATAAAATCAATCACTGCACTAGAATATTTTGGAATAACATCGATAGTCCATACTCTCACCAATTCTGGATTGATACACTGCTTATTACTTTTAACCTGTAGTAATGAATTTTCAACAACGCAGTTTTTATAATCTATTTTTATAGGATTTTTAACTTTTTTAACCATAATATCTTACTTATTTATTGTTCTGTAGTTTTAAACTTGTTTAAGCTAAGTAGAACCAACATTTTTTATTAAGGAATTTGATTTATTACTTTTCTTTAATAGTGATATACATTCCAGATGACTTTAGAATATGTATAATAGAGACAATAATAGTGTGTCTAAAATTTCAATCTCATCGCGTTAACTATAGATGTCTTAAGAAAACTTCAAATTTCAATTTCAAGAATTATAATTTCTTCAATTCTTTATAATAAATAATCAACGTCATCATTTATCTTCTTTTTTAATTTTATTATTAAGTAATTAACTAAGACATATATACATATAAAAATACATGAATTAACTACATAAAAAATAAATCAGTAATGCATTAGTTTAAATTTTTGGATTTAAACGAAAAAAAAGGATATAATTCGATACATATCAATTTAAAATCTCGAAAATTTTTGCTCCATTCACTTTATGATAATTCAATTTTAAAAGATCATTTATATGAGAGCACCATTTATGATATATCAAAATTGGTTATGATTTATTGACGTAATTGTCTATTTGTTTACAATAATTTGAATTTAATAAATTATCTTTAAATTCTATAAGGTTTAACCTCAATGTCGGTTTTATCTTACTCTAGGACTTATTTGATTCTCTTGCACTTGTAATATCATCAGCTTTAGGCAATTTCCAATCATCAGTTACATCATCATTATATTTTCCTCCAACCTAAGCCTTCTTTTCAACCTTAGCCTTCTTTTCAACCTTAGCTTTTTCATCAACCTTAGCTTTTTCATCAGCCTTAGCCTTTTCATCAGCCTTAAGTGGTTCTTCAACCTTAGGTGGTTCTTCAACCTTGGGTGGTTCTTCAACCTTAGGTGGTTCTTCAACCTTAGCTGGTTCTTCAACCTTAGGTGGTTCTTCAGCCTTAGCTGGTTCATCATTACCTGGGACAGGTACAGCGCCTGCTGCTTTCAATGCAGCTGCCACCTCTTCAGCAGCTTTTTTTGCAGCTTCTGCCTTTTTTGCAGCTTGTTTTTTCAATACTTTATTTAAACCAGATCTTTCTCTTGCATCAACTAAAATAAAATCTATTTCATCTTTAGAAAGTATTTGGTATGCATCAAATTTGGCCCATACAGTGTTAATAGCATCGACTCTTTCCCTAACTGCCGGGTCTAATTTGAATATCTCACCATGAATTTCTTTTTTATCAAAGCTCAATGGTAAGATATCCTCAGTATATCTAGCACACCAATTCAAATTTCTACAATGCCAAAATCTTCTAGTCCAAGGTTGGTTGGAATTTTCAGCAGCAATAATACCGTATTCAGAGCTCATCACTTCTTTTTCATAATGGGCTTTATAATCTTCCATAGTTTTGAAATTTTTTGTATAAGCTTGTAAATTTGGATTTTCCCAATCGGCTTCTGCATTACCTGGATATTTACATATATTTGCACCACCGTTCATCCATAGCAAATCTTTATCTTCTCTGTAATGGATAATTTGAATATTACATATTCTTTTTTCTACGATAGAAGGACCAGCTTTATCGGTGATAATATCACCCATTGTACCAGGAGTCATTGGATCGATAGAAAATGGTGTACCTGCTGCATAGAAACCAAGCCAAAAAAATTCTTTATCACCATGTCCACATTTGCTGAAACCTTTAAATAAATTAAAATTTGCAGAAATTTGCAAAGCAATACTGTGTGTAGCTTTATCAATGGCCATTAAACCACTTTCCATTTGATGTTTAAGATTGTCGTCAAAGTAACCTTTTACAGCTACTTCTTCTGCAGTTAAGTCATTTAAAGCCACATCATTTTTAATATAATGTCTATCAAATAATGGCAAATTATTAAAATATAAAGATTCTTCGAAACTTGCTGATAAAGTTTCATCTACAGCACGACAAACATCAGCTCTATCAACATTAATATATCTATCTCTAAAGAATAGAGTACCTGTGTTTTTATATCTTTTTGTTTCAAAATAGTAATTTGGATCTTGGTAGTTGATAGTATCCGTATCTAAGAATAAAATTTCCTTACATGGATTTAAAGTTGAAGCTAACCATTTATTTTTAAATTTAGTATATTCTGGTAATTTTACTGGATTCAAAGAAGGAGTTAAATCAATGAACCAAACATCTAATTTTGGTAAATTAGATGAATTTGGAATTTCGATATCATCTGAAGTGGCAACACGATATAATCTATCTATAGTTCCTTGTGAAAGTTCATCACCTTTATAAATGAAAAAAATTGGTAATTTTACTTTGTTGTAACGTGTAGTAGCCATCCATTTTGCTGCAGTAAATAATTGGTCATCACTCATTGAAATGATTATACCTCTTTTCCAATTTGGAATTAAATCTGATAAACTATTCCAATTTTTCCAAAATGAATTTTTAACATTATATTTAAATGAAGTAATTTGATCAGTTTCTGGATTTGGAATAAAATGGCTGTAAGTATTTGTCGAGGTTAAAGCAGTTGGAAATTTACCATTTGAATACCAAACACCATCACCTTTTGAAAATTTTGGTAAAATCGAATTGAATTGTTCAGTTGAATTAAAAGATTTAATGTATGGGAACATTCTTTGTTCGAATTCAAATGGATTAATTGTTTTTTTTTCAACTGTTTCATCACCTGAAATACTATCAATAACTAATGAAACACCATCTTTTAATGTGTTTTTGAAAATTTCAGTCAGATCGAACTCATTTTTCATAAAACATAAATCATAAAGTCTTAATCTTTCATTAATTAAATTTAAATTTTTCTTCATACCAATAGTTTTAACTTCTAACTCGGTTTTCTTACCTTTAACTTTACCTTTCTTGCTGTATTTTAAATTGTTCAGCAATAAAGCATGTTGATTGACTTCATTGTTCCACTCTGGACTAATTTGGTATAAATTATTGAAATAATATTTACATTTTGTGAACGTATCGACATCTTTGAAATATTTGAATGAGAACCTGTTATGATATAGTTTTGAAGAGTCAATTTTAGTTTTGATAAAATTGTCATAGATTGGTATACTATCAAATGGTGTTATTGGTTTTTTATTAAAATCATTAATATTTCCTGCTGATTCCAAATAGTCTGTCCTTGACAATTTATTTTTCAGATCTTTGAAGTAATTGTCGTAATGCGGATTCCAATCCGCATTTGTTCTTGGGTATTTGGAATACGGTTCACCGAAAAGACTATTGCTTACGCTTGAAGTTATATCTTCGAAGCCTTTATAGAAATCATTGTTATTCTTCTTCTGGTGCTTATGAAACAAGGACCAAACGTATAAAAATAATATTAAGAAAATAAAATTCGAAAATAATTTAATAGCTCTTCTACTTTTAAAGATTCTCAAAAAAGTAGAAAACATATTTTGTTTTACCTATTTATTTATTTATGTATTTGTTTCTTGTTGCACTGACAAGAGAGAACAAAAATAGAGATAATACCAGTAAAAAGCACACTAAATAAATATATGTATCCATATATATGCATATATATATATATCGATGTATCAAGAAAATAAACAATGTTGAAATATAAGAAATATTTGAAAAAAAAGAAAATAAAAATAAAAAATTTTTTCGAAATGGCGATATATGAAATATAGCACAATATGACCAAGAAATATATGTCTATACATTTGAAGTAAATAGAACTTTAAGTTATCACCAATTAGTAGATACGGTGCACCAATTATTCAGTATAAAGACACATATATACATATCTATATGTAGAACACAGCGTAGTATCTTCGAAACCAAAAAACAACCATGAACTAGTAATCAATTCTGGAGAATTTGCAGTAGAACCCGTTCCCAAATCTTAATAAATCGAAAAGATAGCAATGGGAACACACGCACGCACGCGCATAGAGCCCACCAAAAAGAGAAACCGCTTGATCTGGAAAAAGAAACTCTTGTGTCGGTGTAATTACACAATTACCAACAATTATTTCCCAAAAGACACCTAATTCCAAATTCCAATTGCGTTCAGATACACACACGACCAAGGGAGAGTGTTGCTTGCCGAACCCTCTCCGTCGGAAACGTCTACCTCGAAACGAAGCCACCGCACGCGCTTATCAGCACGAGCACCTCAATCCCAATCTGTTTTATAGACTTCCCTTCTTTTCGGTTCTTTTCATTTCGTTTTTTCTTTTTTTGCCAGCTTTTCACATGGTTCGAGTAGAGAAGGAAAGTTGCCCGTCAGCACTCCGGCAGATAACAGCAAAACGCTAAAAGAAAAAGAAAAAAGAAAAAAAAGAAACCGAAGGATGAACATCCGTGTCGCGCACGGGTATGCGCATGCAAACACAAGCACGCTGGTGCAAACAAACTACTAGTGTCGTGAGAAATGCTTATTACCACGCACACGCACACACGCTCTCTCTTTTCACCGCCGACATTTGTGAATACAGCAAATAAAGTTCAATATTATGGCATAGGAATGAATTCTCTGGAAATTTTATATTTTCAAATACGTATGCATGAGAGTGTGTGCTGTTTATTGCCATTGCCAGTGCTGTTCAGTAGAACGCTTTTTTGTTCTCAGGGTGAAGACTGGAAGATACGGTTTTCGCCCATTCCTTTGTTGGAAGCACACACGTATGCGGTCGTGAACAATGACTTGGCTAGCACTCTTGGTCGTCGCTGGTCGAGTGCAGTTACCCTCCAGTGCACTGTCTGGAGCCAATTCCCCGTTTTCTGAAAATTTTCACAAACAGGGTACCCGGTATTACCCTGTTTGGGGCATTGCATCATTGTATCCCACATCCATCTCTGAAATTTCGACTTCACAGAAAAATTTTATTTCAGTTAGCAGATGTTGCGTTCAGGCGTTTTTTCGTGTGTAACTATTTTTCTCCAGCTTGGTCTCTTCAATTAGCAGACTTGTAGCATTTTCTCTACACTTAATTTCGTTTAGGTGCTAGTTAGTAGTTTCGTGGTTCAGTTGCGCTATTTTACATACTATACACACATAGTATATATATACATATATATATACTATGTGTGTGCATTTTTATTATTTCTTTTCTCTTTTTCTTTCCATTCTATACTCTATCAGTTGTCTTATCAGATCTCTTTCTTCATTAGTTAGATCCCAAATAAAAAATCCTAATCATAAACCCAGTTATGGCTAAGAGATCATCCAAGAAGACCTCTGATTCTTCGAGCAATGAAGGTCAAGTTAAAAATTTCTTACCACAAGGTAAATATCTGAAGCCTGATGAAATCGAATACGAATTTGGTGGTATCCCAGGTGTTATCGGCATGTTAGTCGGTTTCCCACTATTAATGTATTATATGTGGATCTGTGCTGAATTCTACGACGGTAGAGTCGAATTGCCAATGGAAAATGAATCTTGGCTACAATTCGTGCAAAGGTTATACGCCGTTGGTGTAGAACATGCTACCCCTACTTACTATAGTTGGACTATTTTCTTAACTTTTTGGATCGCTCAAATCGTGTTCTATTATACTTTACCAGGTATTTGGACAAAAGGCCAACCATTGACTCATTTGAAAAATAAACAATTGCCTTATTATTGTAACGCTATGTGGACTCTTTACGTTTCCACTACAATCGTTGTTGTCTTACATTACACAAATGTTTTCAAATTATACACGATCATCGATCTATTTGGTGAAATCATGACCTGTGCTATTGTCTCAGGTTTTGTTTTCTCAATTGTTTTATATTTATTGACTTTGTACGTCACTGGTGATTATCATCGTATGACTGGTAACCATATCTATGATTTCTTCATGGGTGGTCCATTGAATCCAAGATTAGGTATCTTGGATTGGAAAATGTTCTTCGAAGTTAGAATCCCATGGTTTACTCTATATTTCATCACTTTAAGTGCTTGTTTCAAACAGATTGAAACCTATGGTTATTTAACTCCTCAATTAGGTTTAATCATGTTGGCTCATTGGTTATACGCTAATGCTTGTGCCAAAGGTGAAGAATTAATTGTTCCTTCTTGGGATATGGCTTATGAAAAATTCGGTTTCATGTTGATTTTCTGGAATATTGCTGGTGTTCCTTACACTTACTGTCACTGTACTTTGTATTTACACTACCATCATCCTTCAGAATATCAATGGTCGACCTTTTACAACGTTTCATTATATGTGACTTTACTGATCGCTTACTATTTCTTCGATACCTGTAACGCTCAAAAGAATGCTCTAAGAAAACAATTAGCTGGTGATCCAACTATTAGAAAAACTTTCCCATTCTTACCAGGTCAAATTTTAAAAGATCCAAAGTACATGAAAACAAAGACCGGTTCTATCTTATTAATTGATGGTTGGGTTACTTACGCAAGAAAATTAGCTTACACTGCTGATTGGACCCAATCTTTAGTTTGGGCTTTATCTTGTGGTTTCAACTCCGTTTACCCTTGGTTCTTCCCAGTATTCTTCTTCATTGTTTTAGTCCACAGAGCTGCTAGAGATACTGCTAAATGTAAGAAGAAGTATGGTGAAGAATGGGACGAATATTGTAAACATTGTCCATACTTATTCATTCCTTATGTCTTTTAAGGGATTTCAATTGAAAAGAAAAAAGTATTTAAAAATCATCATTTTATGTTTTTATTTAACGCCCTTTAAATGCTAATGACATTGATTTTTTTTTTTTTGAAAAAAAACAGATCTAAAAAAATATCTGTAATGACCAATCATATATATAAAATAAAATAATTATAGATGTAAGAATACCCATTTATTTTAATAAATGCTATAAATATTTTTAATTATTCATGATCTTATTATATATAAATATACATTCTTAGTGAAATGAAAGACAAAAAAATGTGCGTAAAATAATTTAATCGCGAGTTTGAAAAATAGTAAAAAGCAAATTGAAAAATAATCTTGTTATGATTTTATACATTCAGAAATTTTTTAAAAAAAGGCTAGAAGATTTGTAATTTTGACTATTACTGTATAAGAAATTTATAATATATAAAATAATATAATATTTAAATTTTTACTAATTGGTTTTATTTGCGTTTACTATAAGATCAGTGATAGAAAGCCATTATTTTCGATAACAAGTATATAAATAAAAATGGAAGGCACACAAAAAAAAAATTATTATGATGTAATAGCAGGCTTATCGGCGTTTGAAAAATCGAATGAAGTTACACTATCGGTTCAAGAATTAAAGGAATTAACTACCATTCCAAATAATGTTGAGGTAGATGAAGCTACAAAAAAGAAAATTTCACAGGAAGATGAAAAGAAAAGCAAAATGACAGTGCATGGTTACCTCGGAGGTAAAGTTGACCTTTCTCATGCATCAAATGCTACATATGATTTATCACATTGTCTTTTGGGTGGTTTTGTACCTAAACCACAATTAGAAACTTTGTCTAGTGTTGATTTTGCAAATTATTTCCATAGATCCTTAGAATGTGAAAATGCCTTAGAGGTATACGACCTTTTGGTTGGTAATGAATATAGACACGTCCAACAACAACAATCAAAACAAACTTCTAATGGTCAAGATTACAAAGATAAGAATGAAAATGTGGTAAGAAAAGTAATTGTATGTAAAAAGTGTAATGCTAAATTCAAAGGACAAAACAGATTAAGAATGCTATACAATCATGTTTGTAATTCTACAATTAAAAAATAAAACCAATAAGTCTACCCTAATAAAAAAACAAATTAAAGAATGCATGTAACATTAATTCATTTAAATATAAATATTTATATATAATGATAAAAATAAATATAAACATATTATAAGTCTATTTTAAGTCTATTTTAGACGTTTTTATTATTTTTTTTATAAAATATTATATATAACATATAATTAATATATATATTGTTTAAGTTTAAGTTTAAGTTTATTTTATTACTTTTCAATAAAATATATCATGAATGCTTGGAAAATTTATGAGTTAATAAGAATAATAATTATTAATCTTGTTCAGCAATGGCAACTAATCTTTCTTCAATTTCAGAAGTTGATAATGTAAAAAATTTGTCCTTTACGGCAACACCAACTTCGATATCATTTCTGGTGAATTCAGTACCTAGGGAATCAATCAATTGTGTTATAGCAAATTCCACTACCTTTTCCCAAGATTCTTCATCCAGATGATCTTTTTTACTTGGGTTCTTTTGTTTTTTAAAGAAATTTTCTAAGGAAGTAGCAATTTCCTGTTGTTTTGGACCAGTTGCAGTAGCTTTATAGCCAATATAATAACCAGATGGATCACTCTTATAAATAGAAGGACCTTTTTCTTCGTCAACAGAAATAAAAGTTAATATCACACCTAATGGTCTCATATAAGCTCTTTGAGTATAAATTTGTGCTAAATTGGCCATTCTCTTTGCCAAAACATCAGCTGGCATATCGTAACCATATTTATAACGGAATTCAGCAGCTTCAGCCTTACACCTTAAAGCAGCATTTCTAGCATCAGGAATTGGACCATTTGCAACCATACCAATAGTTTTTGAAATCGGGAAAATGTACGAAACAGTATCTGGGTCCAATAATTTATCTGGAACCTTCTTTTGGTTTATTATAACAGTACAGTTGTTACCTCTAATGGCTACAGAATTTATATTTGTTTGATTACAAGCTTTAAAAGCATATTCGACTTGAAATAATCTACCTTCTGGGGAAAAAATTGTGATATGTCTATCATAACCAGCAGCAGATGCAGCTGCAGCTCCTCCTGACATTTTTTAAAAATTTTAATTAGTGAATGTTTGAATTACTTAAAAATAGGAAAAGTTTAAAGCTATTGTAGAACGACTTTTCTTTACCACAAAGTAGCTCAATTTAAATAAATCAAATAATTTCAAAAAAGCAAAAACAAATATTTACTATAGATAACGTTATATTTCAGAAATATAGCTTATTCCCAATTCCTATTTGTATATGTATCTTTTTAAACTAAAAATATTTCAAGGTGGCAAAATCTTGACACACTTTATAACTTATTTTTTTAAAGGTTAATTTTTTGAAATTAAACAAACTTCGGTCAAAAAAACATATATCGTACAAAATGATCAAGTATGATCTTTTTTAAATATCAATTAACTAATATAAAATATAAAGGGTAATATGAAATAAAAGTTTATAAAAAGTGTTACAGCAAATAAATTACAAGTAATTATTATTATAAAGTACAATTCACGGTAATTTTCAAAGTTAAAGTGTCCATTGTATAAATTCTAGTGATTAAATATACATTAAATAAAAAAAGTGTCTTTATAATATGACTTCTGATTTTTTTAATTTAAGAAAACAGCTGGGTTTTTACAAAGCTTATCATAACAACAAAATAAATGTTTTGATCCATTCTGTATTTGTTCCAACTATATTTGTCACAAGTTGCATGATTCTAGATAGAATTTTTCTTTTCAAAAACTTGTCTTTAGCCCATTTTATCGGCATATTTTATGCTACATACTATATTAGCTTACACCAAATAGTAGGCATGTTGGCGTCTGGATTAATATTATTATTGCTGTATAATATTAGACAATGGCAAACCAGCTTATATTTAGAGATTGGTGTCTGGTGCTTAAGTTGGATGTTTCAATTCATCGGACACGGTGTTTTTGAAGGGAGAAAGCCAGCTTTATTGGACAACCTTGTTCAAAGTCTCGTATTAGCACCTTATTTTATATTTTTTGAACTTTTATTTGTTTTAGGATTCTATAATGACTTAAATACTCAATTGAAAAAAGATTTTAAAATAAACAAAGAGAAATAAGTTACGATAATAAATTATTTTAGAACCTTTTTTATTGACCTCTAAATAGGTATTGATTAAACATAAAAAAACGTTAAAAATTGTAAATAAAAATAATTAATATGCTAATTAAATTGCACTTAGTTACATGTTACATAGCTAGTCTATATTCACAAACATTTGCTTAATATTACAATATTTTTTTAATTATGTTTTTTAAAAATATAATTATGCTTTATTAATTATATATCATGAATATGTAAAAATTGTGGACATATACTGATTATAAATATATTTCAGATATAATAAAAGACATTTCTGACGATATATAATAAAAATATAAATTAGTAGTATTATCATTGAAAAAGTAAAATTATTTACCAAAAATCACAAATTAATAGGTTTCGTGGTCTAGTCGGTTATGGCATCTGCTTAACACGCAGAACGTCCCCAGTTCGATCCTGGGCGAAATCAATTAATTTTTTCTAACTTTTTCTGGTTTGATACCACCAGTAGATAAATGACTTTTGAAATTATTCCATTATATACAAAACATACAAAAATAATTAGAAAGAATTCATAATATCGTTGAGCTTATAATTTTTTTTATTTTATTATTTACTTTTACATAAAATATCCATACACTATTAATACCTGAAAATTAATACTGCTATATCAGTTAGTTCTTTACCATTAGAAAAATTGCTTAGTTGTAATGGCGTTTTCAGATGTTGCCTCACAATTACTTTCATATGTTACCGAGCTATAGTATTCATATACTATCACCATTTGGGCACCATTAACATAACCAGTGCCGGATACAGTGGAGTACGGTGTGCTTTCAACATATTCTGTCGGAATAGTTTCACATGATGTAACAACCTCACCTGCAGCATATTTGTATATTATTGTTGATAATATTAGTAGTTGGGATAGCTTCATTATTGGTATGCTTCTTTCTATTTATTACTATAATCACTTTTGATAATTGGCGTTTTCAAAACTAAGAAGTATTTTATTAAATATTTTAGATAAAAATACTATCTCCATTCTAAATGAATTGAAACTTAAATTAAATTGAAAATTTATGTCCTTTTTATATAAAAAAAATCTTTACCTTACTTTTGTATTGTGACAGAAAATATTTAAAACGTATATTTAATTTCGTTTCATGAATCTATGTAAATTTCCTAAAATGGAAATTTACATAGATTCATGAAACATTTTTCCGAACTTCGCAGTAAAATTTCCGTAAATTTCAACAATGTTAATCTAACGTTTTAAAACTAATTGAATATATAGAAACAATGTAATGTATGGATTTTCATTTCATTCATGTGGATAAAAATAGCATTTAATTAAACATATTTACAAAACATTAAACACTATTAACTCTATGTCATCTATAATTGAATATCTAGCATGTCGTCTTCTATTAGTTGTAATTTTGATTTTTTATTTACAATTTGCAGCAGTATATCTATACTTTTTTGATCTTCTAATTCGATAAGCCTTTGGTGCAATCTTTTTACCATCAAGTAATCCCAATCTATATACCTTTTAGATGTCATTACAATACTTAGCGCATCAGTACATGAACCTTGGTTAACAAAATACTCAACCATTAATTTAGCAAAATCAGAATCAGTTTTGATTCTTGTTGATTTTGATAAATTTTGAAATGAGATAGATTTTCTATAAATACCTCTTTCTTTCCAAGCATATGTTGCTATTTCATCATCTTTAAATTTAGTTGCTGCTTTAATAAGTAATTCATATATAGCATGGTTACAAGCAAATTTATGAATGAGGGAAATTACGTATTTATTGAATAAATTCAAATTCTGTACTTTCTCAATATCGTTTACTGTAGAATCAATAGCTTCTTGACATTTTTGGATATTTTCACCTAATTCTAGTATCGAACATTTTGTGTTATAACATTTTTTAAGCTTTTCATCAAAATCTTGCTCTTGGAAAGTAAACTCTTTATATCTCAACCAAAATTCTCTTTTATCACCTAATTTTAACGGAATAGTTAAAAAACTTATAATATTTTGTTTGCTCAAAATTTTATGATTAATCAAGTTAGACTTCATTAAAGCTAATGTATGCACGATGTTAAATTTAAAATCTTGGAAGGAGTTCGAATTTTTTAGTATATTTGTTATTTTATTTTCGCTTATAATTTCGTTGGATAAGCTTCTTAAATCAAATTGTCCTCCCATTTCAATATTAAACTGCCAAATAGCTCTAGATTCCGCTAAAATCTGCCAAACATTATCAAGATTAGATATTGGTAAAAATGGAATATTTTTATTATCATTTTTATCCTCATCTAATCTTGATGAATAATCGACACTATTAATCACATTTCTTCTAAGTTTAATTCCTTTGTCATAGGTAAGCAATGTAGGCTGTTTGTCAAACTTAAAATTAGCATATGCTAATAAAAGATAATTCAAATATTTAGGCTCTAACACTTCCTTCCAAATTAATTTTTCATTTAATGATCCTTTCCAAGTTCTGGCTACATCTTTGTATTTTTCTGTTACAAATTTATAATACAACGCTCTTGCTAAACCAACATCGCCATCGTAAGCGGCTAATGCTAGCATACTCTCAATGGTAGAAACAGAAAAATTTAATCCTGAAAATTCTTCAATTTGATGGATATATTTCCAACCTAATAAACGTAGAGAATGAGTCTTACCTTCACTAGTTATACCATCCCTACTTGAAGTTGCTAAAACTTTAGCCATTAAATTTAATGTATCAGAGTTTGGGGCAACTTTTAATGAAATCATCTCATCAAATAAATCAATTGCCTTCGGATAGTCCTTTTGTTTGTTACAAAGTAGTAATACTGAATTATATGCAATTGTATCTGGAGAATGTTCTTTAGATAAAAATTTCATGGCACTAAAAACATCCCAAGCTTTTTCAAAATGATTATTTTTAACATAGAACTGTAAAACAGTAGTGTAGTTTACTTTATTTGGTAGAATACCAAACGATTTAAACTTACTGAGAAAATAGTTCATGTTCTCAAAATCTTCTGTTTTACTTAAAATTTTTATGCAATGGTTCAGAATATACTGGTTTAGTAACACCGAATTCCCCTTAATTAATGAGTTGTCATGTCTCTTAATCAAATCCTTCATCTTTATAATAATCTTATCATTTAATTCTAAAAAATTCCTTTCATTCTGAATTTGTTTACTACATTCGGATAAATTTTCAAATAATGTCTGATACATCTTTTTATTAAATTTAGTGGCATCGTTTTCAATACGATTAAGTAGCATTTCATCTAATTTTTCTATGTTTTCTAAATTTAACTTTTTAGCTTTTAAAACACTGATTGACAGTGTTTTACTATTTAAATCTAGTAACTGTTTTTCAGATTTGTACAATTTCGATATTATTGGATTATAGTCTATATTCGCTTTATCAACTAAATTTGATAAGATTAAATCATCATCATCAATTCTAGATCTAATAGCAGGTGGCACTAAACTGACTACTTGATCATTTTTTGTCTTTGCAATAAATTCGGACAGATCTGAAATTTCATGTATTTCATTAGAACTTGATATTTTCTCAACATTATTTTTTCCAGAATCAGATATAGACAAAAAAACTTCATTAACATCTTTTTCGAATTGATCACTATTTACATTTTTATTTTCAATTGCAATTTTTTTAAGATGCTCAGTCTTTTTCATTTGATATTTGATATCATCTGTAAAAGTTTTCAACTGCTTAATTTTTTCTTTTAATTCTCTAGAAGTAAACTTTTCTAAGTTTAGGAGAATTTTTTCATTTAATTCTAAATCACCAATCTTCGTATTATTTTTGCTCTTTACAAAATCAACTTTTTTCTTGAGTCTAGAACTAGGCAAAACTATACCTCTTTTCAAAAACAATCTTTCAAGATATCGTACTTTTGTAAGTGCTGAAGAAGATGTTTTTATATGCAGCATGAATAGCGTTTAAAAAAATGATTGTAATTTAAAATCAGATATATTAATATATTTAGTTTGGATTCCTGGGCATTTATTGTTTACTTATCAATAGTTAACAAAAATTAAATTAATTTAATCTCTTAAATATATAAAAAAAGGTAATTATTCAGTTAATTTACTGATGTTGGAATAGCTTTTCAATATAAATTATAAAAGCTCTATATTTTTTCAAAGCGCTACCATGTTGAAAAATTTTTAAAGATGTTAAAAATTTTATTTTTGAGCGATGAGCTAATTGACCATTAAGTCTAATAATTTAATTGACATGATTTTAATACGATTTGGATTAGTTATACCGTTCAATATATATGAAAAACCAATTTTTTTGTTAACATTGTAAAAATATTACCACTAATTATACTCAATATTGAAATTTAGGTTTTTACTTGGAATAGCGTACACGATATTGCTCATTGAATACTAAATTAGAGATATTTTTATTAAAATATATCTTTATAACAAATAGATTTAAATACAAATATTTAATTGTAGCATCATTAAAAAACGTTTTAGAAATGAGCGATAAGATTGATATAGTTAATATTGAAAGCAAATCCAAAGGTGCCAGAGTAAGTGGTAGAACTTGGAAAGAAGAGAAAAAACCATTCAGAGCAACAAGCAGTGTAATTAAGAATAAGAAATTCACAGCTTGGGAAGCCAAGCAACAAAAAAGATTAGAAGACAAGCAATTTAAAGAAAGACTAAAGGCATTAAAGGATGAAAAAGAGTCAGCTCATAAGGCCAAGGTACAAGCTTTGAAAGACCGTAGGGAGAAGAAGGAAGAAAGAGAAAGATATGAGAGATTAGCAGCCAAAATGCATGCCAAGAAGGTTGAAAGACTAAGAAGAAGAGAAAAGAGAAACAAAGCTTTAAAGGAACGTTAAATTAAGTGACCAAATTTAATTTGTAAATTTTAATTATTACGACAACTTTCTTACTCAATTAGCATAACGTTTGTATAAATAATTTTTAAACAAATAACTGTATCATAGAATAAAAACTAAAAATTGTAATACCTTTATATATGTCTATTGTTTATAAAAAAAGAAGTTACAATAAAAAAACATAGTTTAATTAGGATATTCTGAAGAAGTATTTAATAAAAAGTAAAAATTGCGATTTCTGTGGATCGAACACAGGACCTCCAGATAACTCGACCGAAGTATACTTCAGTCTGGCGCTCTCCCAACTGAGCTAAAACCGCCTTATTATTGTGAAGCTGTAATAAACTAGAAACAATGTCACTTAAGTTAACGATATTAATACAAGAAACCCTAACGAGTTGTGAAAATTATTGAAGAATTTAGAACTCTTAATTAGGAAATAATTGAGTTAAATCTAAAACATTATTTAAATTGACAATGTTTTAATATGACCACGACACCCTAATGACACTTCAGTAAAACCCCGTACAAAAGAACCTCAGTTAGAAATACCCAAAACTAAAACTATA